>CM050168.1:233839497-233856997 GCA_027410445.1 Discoglossus pictus | reverse complement strand
CATATAGAAATATTTACAAATCACTATAATATATAGGTAAATAAACTGATTTTTATAGGTGGCATTGTAGTATTTGCCATTGCCTGGATCACCTGATTTATCCAATTTAAATAAAAAAACTTGTATTTATTTATTTGTGAGACCCTAAATAAAACCACGTGGCGGTCCAGTGGTTAGGATTCAGAGCTTTCACCACTGCAACCTGGGTTCAATTCCAGTCAGGGAACCAAAAGGTCACACCACCCTGAAGCCATAAAGGGTTGCGTCTGGTCAGTACTTGGATGGGAGACCACCTGGGAATACAAGGAACTGTATGCTGTGGCCCACTGGAGAAGAAACTGGCAACCTGCTTCAGTATACCTACCATGAAAACCAAGTGGATCAGCATGATGTGTTACAATCCATGAGGTCACAGAGAGTTGAAACCGACTGAACAATGCAAAAAAAATAAAACCACACCATCGACTACTGCAGTGGTGGGAAGAGGTAGTTCAGGGGCCACATAATGACATAATGCAGGATTCCCTGTCCGGACGAGAAGTTGCCCAGAGAGGTCTGGGGCTCTGGGGGCCTACAATACAGAAAATAAAAGAAAATTATAAAAAAAATTAAACTACCCTCCACCCCGCTCTCAGAGGAAGGCCTCAGTGCATTGCACCATGTGCACCGGCGGTAACTCTACTCATGGTTTAAAAGACAACTATAGTTTTAGAAAAAAACACATGATTTTAAAGTATTTTACAAAAAATGTAAATGTTTAGAAAAATATTTACTTTTCTAAATTTAAAGCTCTTCTTGCCGGCGGGATCCTTGGGGAGTGATTGTACTGTTAGATGCACTCGTATTTAGTCTTGTTAAATTCCACAACTATGTGGATCGTATCTACATCCAAGGTCACTAGATAACTAGTCTGTCAGGAAATAAAGAGCCTTCCTCTAGAAAACCAACACTGAACACATTAAACATTAAAGGCTATTATTGTTATTTTTATTTAAATGTTTTAAAACATTTGAACATTATCAATGTCTGCCAAAAAAAAGCCCAAACAGTGGCCATTTTAATAAAAAATATTCTGGAAATGTTAAATCCATTTCAATCCCCTCCCAGTTCCACCGTCGATTTTTACATAGCATTGTGTGAGACTCAGCTGATGCAGCATCTGATTGGTTGTCACTAATATGAATTTATGGTCAAATTATGAGGGAAGGCTAGTTTCAACAGCAGGTGGCAGCTTGGTTTATGGCATATAAATCTGGATTAAATATTATTAAACATTATTTAAAATTAAACATACAGGAATTCAACTATTTGTTACACACCTGATACATTAGGTGGGGCAGAGCTACTGCTGGTGAAGGAGGTGCAAAGCACCCGCCCACAACAGGTTTGGACCCTCTGATACTGCCAATAAAGGAGGAATCTTTAAACTTTTTCTTATAGATCATTATTTCAGTAATGGCTAATTACACCTTGATGTCCTGGCTGTATTGTTTTCAGTCTAAAGATCTACACAATTGGCAACACTGATCATGTAGAAAATTGGAGATAAAATATAACTTTTATTAATAATTAATAAAAATTACAATATTTAAAATATGATCAATTAAAAAAAAATGTACATAATCTTTTACATTTTTTAAATTGTTCATATTTTACATTTTTAAATTTTTTATAATTATTAATAAGAGTTATATTTTATTTTACAGTTGTGCTCAAAAGTTTACATACCCTTGGCGAATTGGTAATATAGGTACAATTTTTAAAGAAAACATGAGTGAGCAGCAAAACACATTTCTTTTATTTCTTATGGGATTCATATTCAACTGTAGGTTATAACAGAACTAGCCACTTGCCCGTCAAAAATGACGGCAATAAAATTTGAAGCCTGGCAATGGTGTTTGCCACAAAATGCAAGCCTCTCCCCCTCTACTTAACTGGCCTTGCGATGAGCGCCTTTGGCGCTCATTGCGAGCCTCTCCCCCTCTACCTTTTCCCCCCTCTACTTGACGGTAGGCGCTCAATGAGAGCCACTCCCCCCTCTACTTTACTAAGCACCTTTGAAGCTCATCATGGGCCTCGCAATGAGCGCCAACGGCGCTCATTGCGAGCCTCTCCTCCATGTGTCTCTTTCCCCCTCTCCACCCCTGTATCTCTTCCCCCCTCCCATGTGTCCCCTTTCCCCTCTCTCCCTCCCATGTCTCTTCAACCCCTCTCACCCTCCCTTGTGTCTCTTCCCTCCCTTCCGTTTATTTTCCCTTCTCTTCCTCCCTGTGTCTCTTCCCCCATTTCCCTTTCCTGTGTCTCTTCCACCCCTCTCCCTACCCTGTCTCTTCCACCCCTCTCCCTTCCCTTGTCTCTTCTACCCCGCTTTCCCTCCCCTGTCACTTCCACTCCACTTTTCTCATCTCTGTGTCCCTCCTGTCTCTCTCTCTGGGTCCCTCCTGTCTCTCTCTGGGTCCCTCCTGTCTCTCGCTGTCCCTCCTGTCTTTCTCTGTCTGTGTCCCTCCTGTCTCTCTCTGTGTCCCTCCTGTCTCTCTCTGCCTGTGTCCCTCCTATCTCTCTATCTGTTTCCCTCCATCTGTGTCAGTCCTGTCTCTCGCTGTCCCTCCTGTCTCTCTATCTGTGTCCCTCCTGTCTCTCTCTGTCTGTGTCCCTCCTGTCTCTCTCTATCTGTGTCCCTCCATCCGTGTCCTTCCTGTCTCTCTCTGTCCCTCCTGTCTCTCTCTGTCTGTGTCCCTCCTGTCTCTGTCTGTGTCCCTCCTGTCTCTGTCTGTGTCCCTCCTGTCTCTCTCTGTCTGTGTCCCTCCTGTCTCTCTCTCTGTCCCTCCTGTCTCTGTCTGTGTCCCTCCTGTCTCTGTCCCTCCTGTCTCTCTCTGTCTGTGTCCCTTCTGTCTCTCTCTCTGTCCCTTCTGTCTCTCTCTGTCTGTGTCACTCCTGTCTCTCTATCCGTGTCCCTCTTGTCTCTCCCTGTCCCTCCTGTCTCTCTCTGTCTGTGTCCCTCCTGTCTCTCTATCCGTGTCCCTCTTGTTTCTCTCTGTCCCTCCTGTTTCTCTCTGTCTGTGTCCCTCCTGTGTCTCTCTGTCTGTGTCCCTCCTGTGTCTCTCTGTCTGTGTCGCTCCTGTCTCTCTATCTGTGTCCCTCCTGTCTCTCTCTGTATCCCTACTGTCTCCCTCTCTCTGTGTCCCTTCTGTCTCTCTGTCTGTGTCCCTCCTGTCTCTCTCTGTCTGTGTCCCTCCTGTCTCTCTATCTGTGTCCCTCCTGTTTCTCTCTGTCTGTGTCCCTCCTGTCTCTCTCTGTCTGTGTCGCTCCTGTCTCTCTCTGTCTGTGTCGCTCCTGTCTCTCTATCTGTGTCCCTCCTGTCTCTCTCTGTGTCCCTACTGTCTCCCTCTCTCTGTGTCCCTTCTGTCTCTCTCTGTCTGTGTCCCTCCTGTCTCTCTCTATCTGTGTCCCTCCTGTCTCTCTCTGTCTGTGTCCCTCCTGTGTCTCTCTGTCTGTGTCCCTCCTGCCTCTCTCTCTCTGTGTCCCTCCTGTCTCTCTCTCTGGGTCCCTCCTGTCTCTCTCTGGGTCCCTCCTGTCTCTCGCTGTCCCTCCTGTCTTTCTCTGTCTGTGTCCCTCCTGTCTCTCTCTGTGTCCCTCCTGTCTCTCTCTGCCTGTGTCCCTCCTATCTCTCTATCTGTTTCCCTCCATCTGTGTCAGTCCTGTCTCTCGCTGTCCCTCCTGTCTCTCTATCTGTGTCCCTCCTGTCTCTCTCTGTCTGTGTCCCTCCTGTCTCTCTCTATCTGTGTCCCTCCATCCGTGTCCTTCCTGTCTCTCTCTGTCCCTCCTGTCTCTCTCTGTCTGTGTCCCTCCTGTCTCTGTCTGTGTCCCTCCTGTCTCTGTCTGTGTCCCTCCTGTCTCTCTCTGTCTGTGTCCCTCCTGTCTCTCTCTCTGTCCCTCCTGTCTCTGTCTGTGTCCCTCCTGTCTCTGTCCCTCCTGTCTCTCTCTGTCTGTGTCCCTTCTGTCTCTCTCTCTGTCCCTTCTGTCTCTCTCTGTCTGTGTCACTCCTGTCTCTCTATCCGTGTCCCTCTTGTCTCTCCCTGTCCCTCCTGTCTCTCTCTGTCTGTGTCCCTCCTGTCTCTCTATCCGTGTCCCTCTTGTTTCTCTCTGTCCCTCCTGTTTCTCTCTGTCTGTGTCCCTCCTGTGTCTCTCTATCTGTGTCCCTCCTGTGTCTCTCTGTCTGTGTCGCTCCTGTCTCTCTATCTGTGTCCCTCCTGTCTCTCTCTGTATCCCTACTGTCTCCCTCTCTCTGTGTCCCTTCTGTCTCTCTGTCTGTGTCCCTCCTGTCTCTCTCTGTCTGTGTCCCTCCTGTCTCTCTATCTGTGTCCCTCCTGTTTCTCTCTGTCTGTGTCCCTCCTGTCTCTCTCTGTCTGTGTCGCTCCTGTCTCTCTCTGTCTGTGTCGCTCCTGTCTCTCTATCTGTGTCCCTCCTGTCTCTCTCTGTGTCCCTACTGTCTCCCTCTCTCTGTGTCCCTTCTGTCTCTCTCTGTCTGTGTCCTTCCTGTCTCTCTCTGTCTGTGTCCCTCCTGTCTCTCTATCTGTGTCCCTCCTGTCTCTCTCTATCTGTGTCCCTCCTGTCTCTCTCTGTGTCCCTCCTGTCTCTCTCTGTGTCCCTCCTGTCTCTCTATCTGTGTCCCTCCTGTGTCTCTCTCTCTGTCTGTGTCCCTCCTGTCTCTCTCGGTCTGTGTCCCTCCTGTCTCTCTGGGTCTGTGTCCCTCCTGTTTCTCTCTGTGTCCCTCCTGTCTCTATCTGTGTCCCTCCTGTCTCTATCTGTGTCCCTCCTGTCTCTCTCTGTGTCCCTACTGTCTCCCTCTCTCTGTGTCCCTACTGTCTCCCTCTCTCTGTGTCCCTCCTGTCTCTCTCGGTCTGTGTCCCTCCTGTCTCTCTGGGTCTGTGTCCCTCCTGTCTCTCTCTGTCTGTGTCCCTCCTGTCTCTCTCTGTCTGTGTCCCTCCTGTCTCTCTCTGTCTGTGTCCCTCCTGTCTCTCTCTCTATGTGTCCCTCCTGTCTCTCTCTCTCTATGTGTTTCTCCTGTCTCTCTCTCTCTATGTGTCCCTCTCTCTCTCTGTCCCTCCTGCCTCTCTCTCTCTCTGTGTCCTCTCTCTCTGTCCCTCCTGCCTCTCTCTCTGTGTCCTCTCTCTCTGTCTGTGTCTCTCTCTATCTGTGTCCCTCCTGTCTCTCTCTGTGTTACTCCTGTCACTCTCTCTCTGTCTGTGTCCCTCCTGTCTCTATCTGTGTCCCTCCTGACTCTCTCTGTGTTACTCCTGTCACTCTCTCTGTCTGTGTCCCTTCTGACTCTCCCTGTCTGTGTCCCTCCTGTCTCTCTTGTCTCTCTTTCCCTCCAGGCTGTCTCTTTCACCTCAGTCCCCAGCATGTCTGCCGGTCCCTCCCCAGGGAGGAGTTGAGAGCAGCAGGGGGGAGGTGTTGAGAGCAGCAGGGGGGAAGTGTTGAGAGCAGCCAGGGGAGGAGTTGAGAGCAGCCGGGGGAGGATTTAAGAGTGGCGGGGGAGGAGTTAAGAGTGGCGGGGGAGGAGTTAAGAGTGGCAGGGGAGGAGTTAAGAGCGGCGAGCGGGCAGGAGGAGTTGTGAGTTGTGCGAGCCCGCAAGCGTGAGCAACGGCTCGAGCGGGCTCGTATGCTCACAACTATATATGTGATGGCACAATCATAAAATGGCAACAAAGAAAAAAATGAAATGGCCTTCATCAAAAGTTTGCATACCCTTAGTTCTTAATACTGTTTATTGCCCCCTTTAGCATCAATGACAGCGTGCAGTCTTTTGTAATATTTGTCTATGGGGCCCTTAATTCTTGCAGGTGGTATAGCTGCCCATTCGTCTTGGCAAAATGACTCCAGGTCATGCAAAGTCTTTGGTCGTCTTGCATGAAGCGCACGTTTGAGATCTCCCCAGAGTGGCCTGATGATATTAAGGTCAGGAGACTGTGATGGCCACTCCACAACCTTCACTCTTTTCTGCTGTAACCACTGGAGGGTCAACTTGGCCTTGTGCTTAGGGTCATTGTCATGCTGGAATGTCTAAGAGCGTCTCATGCGCAACCTTTGTGCAGAAGAATGCAAATTGTCTTCCAGTATTTTCTGATAACATGCTGCATTCATCTTGCCATCAATTTTCACAAGATTCCCCGAGCCTTTTGAGCTCCCCCCCAAAAAAAAACATCAGTGAGACGCCACCATGTTTCACAGTGGGGATGGTATTCTTTAGGCCTTGTTGACCCCTCTCCAAACATAACGCTTATGGTTGTGACCATAAAGCTCTATTTTGGTCTCAGCACTCCAAATTACAGTATGCTAGAAGCTGTAAGGCGTGTCAAGGTGTTGTCAGGCATATTGTAACCAGGCTTTTTTGTGGCATTGGCTTCTTTCTGGCATCTCGACCATGCAGCTAATTTTTGTTCAAGGATCGTCATATTATGCTCCTTGAAGCAACCACACTGTCTTTTTCCAGAGCAGCCTGTATTTCTCCTGAGGTTACCTGTGGGTTTTTCTTTATATTCCAAACAATTCTTCTGGTAGTTGTGGCTGAAATCTTTCTTGGTCTACCTGACCTTGGCTTGGTATAAACAGATCCCCACATTTTCCACTTCTTAATAACCGATTGAACAGTGCTGACTGGCATTTCCAAGGCTTTGGATATCTTTTTATATCCTTTTCCATCTTTATGAAGTTTCATTAGCTTGTTACGCAGGTGTTTTGACAGTTCTTTTTGGCTCCCCATGGATCAGTATCTAGCCTGCTCAGTGCATCCATGTGAGAGCTAACAAACTAATTGACTTTTTATACACAGACAATAATTGCAATTAACAAAGCAACAGGTGTGAGAAATTAACCTTTAATTGCCATTTTAACCTGTGTGTGTCACCTTGTGTGTCTGTAACAAGGCCAAATATTGAAGAGTATGTAAACTTTTGATCAGGGCCATTTGGGTGATTTCTGTTATCATGATGATTTAAAAAGGAGCCAAACAACTATGTCATAATAAATGGCTTCATATGATCACTATCCTTCAATAAAAGACATCTGTTTTCATGATCAGTCATATTTTCAAATTAATGGCAACATTTCACAATTTCTGCCAGGATATGCAAACTTTTGAGCACAACTGTGTATATATATATGTATATATATATATATATATATATATATATATATATATATATATATAAATAAATAGAACTCTTCCCTCTAACTATATAATCTGAGGGGATTTGTCCTGCCCACCCTCCCCCAGTTCCTATGCCCCTGATAATAGTCCGGTCTTTAAGTAACTGACAGTACTTGACTCTACAGCTTCTCTTGTACAGCTGCTCCTTGCCTTCACGTCCAAAAATGCAAAAACAAAATAAATATAAAACTTACATTTCATCACATTTCCACTAAACCTATGTATCATTACCTCACTGCCACATGTCAGACATGAGCTTCCTTCCTGTATGTTACAAAATACAGTCTGGGGAAAGGTTATACACATCCTTCCAGTAGAGCCTATGAAATGTCATATAACAAATAAGGTATAATAATAAGCGTTTTATAAATTGACTGTTATTTCAAACATGCATTTTCTTAAAGTAAACTAACAGGTCGTTTTTGGTACCTGATCTATCTACCAAGCATAGTTTGAGCCACATGAGATTGAACATGTGTCTAATTCAGGGGGTAACAAGTCTGATTATTCTAATTAAGGTACTCCCTGTTTAGTATTCTGAACAAGAATGGTTAATTGTAATATATTCTAGGTAAATACAGGCTGCTCCCGAAAAAGATGGTGTGGTTGTTTCAAGGAGCACAATACGATACTTGAACAAAAATGAGCTGTATGGTCAAGTTGCCAGAAAGAAGCCTTTACTGAGCCAATGCCACAAAAAAAGCCTGGTTACAATATGCCCGGCCTCACGCTTCTGGCACATTGTAATTTGTAGTGACGACACCAAAATCGATTTATGGTCACAACCATAAGCGCTATGTTTGGAGAGGGGTCAACAAGGCCTATAGTGAAAAGAATACCATCCCCACTGTGAAGCATGGTGGTGGCTCACTGATGTTTTGGGGGGGGGGGGGGGGGAGCTCTAAAGACACAGGGAATCTTGTGACAATTGAATGCAAGATGAATGAAGCATGTTATCAGAAAATACTGGCAGACAGTTTGCTTTCTTCTGCACAAAGGCTGCGCATGGGACGCTCTTGGACTTTCCAGCATGACAATGACCCTAAGCACAAGGCCAAGTTGACCCTCCAATGGTTACAGCAGACATAGGTAAAGGTTGTGGAGTGGCCATCACACTCTCCTGACGTGCGGTTCATGCAAGACGACCAAAGACTTTACATGACCTGGAGGCATTTTGCCAAGACGAATGGGCAGCTGTACCACCTGCAAAAATTAGGGGCCTCATAGACAACTATTACAAAAGACTGCACGCTGTTATTGATGCTAAAGGGTGCAATACACGGTATTAAGAGTATGCAAACTTTTGCTGGAGGTCATTTCATTTTTTTCTTTGTTGCCATGTTATGTTTTATGATTGTGCCATTCTGTTATAACCTACAGTTGAATATGAATCCCATGAGAAATAAGGGCCATTTAGGTGATTTCTGTTATCATTATGATTTAAAAAGGAGCCAAACAACTATGTGATAATAAATGGCTTCATATGATCACTATCCTTCAATAAAATACATTTTCTTTGCATGATCAGTCATATTTTTAAGAATTTCACAATTTATTCCAGCTGTATATATATATATATATATATATATATATATATATATATATATACTTGAGTATAAGGCAACTCGAGTAAAAAGGTAAAAAACGGTATTGACTCGAGTATAAACCGAGGGTGGAAAAGAGGGTCCTTACCCCCTTATCATCCTCCTCCTTCCCCCTTATCATCCTCCTCCTTCCCCCCTTTATCATCCTACTCCCCCCCTTATCATCATCCTCCTCCTTCTCCTCCTTCCCCCCCTTATCATCATCCTCCTCCTTCTCCTCATGTAAAGTCACGTCATTAGCATATGCCGGTACAGAAGACGTGCTGCGGAGTCAGGATCAGCATCAGCTCATCGGAGCATAGTAGCAAGTAAGGAGGAAGGGGGATAGGGATTGGAGAGGGTGTAGTAAGGAGGAGGTTATGGTGGAAACAAGATGATGATAAGGGGGAGGAGGATAACGGGGGAAGGAGGAGGATAACGGGGGGAAGGAGGAGGATAACTGGGGAAGGAGGAGGATAACGGGGGAAGGAGGAGGATAACGGGGGAAGGAGGAAGATAAGGGGGAAGGAGGAGGATTTTTTTTTTACTCGAGTATAAGCCGAGGGGGGCTTTTTTAGCCTCTCTCGCTCTGCCTCTTCCTGTGGGAGGGCCATTCTTCAGCCTTTATATCCACTTCCTGTACACATCTGCCTTGCACAGCTCAGTTCATTTCTGAGCCTGTGCCTGCAGGTTGTTTCTCTGCGCGTGCTTGTTTTTCAGCTTTCTAAGGCTCATGTCTGCAAGCTCATTGTTGCTTTTTGGCCCTTTTTCATGTTTGCTGAGGCATTCCCATCGCCGGTGAGTAATGGTTCCACTTTCAGCATTTCTCCTCTCACTACCATTATCCAAGGTAAGCTGTCTACTCCTTCTAAGCTATCCTTGGTGGATCTTGGCCAATACTACCAAGCTGCTTCCTTGTCTAAGTCCAAGGTTCAGCTTTCACTTTCCTAAGCTTAGTTTTGGCCCAAGACTTCCAAGTTTTTATCTTTTCTATACCTTCTTGGGTGGGTTTGGACCTGAATCTGCTAAGTTGTGTCCCTTGTCTGTTTAAGTCCCAAACCAGCCTTTGCAGGCTTACCTTGTTCACGCTTTTCATACAACCCAAACCAGCCTTCGCAGGCATTACCTTGTTCATGTTTTCCTTAAGACCTAAAATCAGCCTCCGAAGGCTTACTTTGTTCACACTTTCATAAGTTCTAATCTTACATCAGCCCTTGGCCCTCACTCGGCCCTTGGCCCTCTTAGCAGGCCAGTTAGGGTATAGCAATAGGCCACCCCTCAGCTACATGAGGAGAGGGGCTCGACCACAAGTTTATGTCCAGGTTGTTACCCTGGGATTGTGGTGGGGTGCCTCTATCAAAATGTCCGCAAGGGCATTCCTATAGCTGGAGAGCAATGGCTCGACGTACTCGACTGTTGGAAGAGGAACCACAAATCCACAAATATGTATGCGTGTGTATAAATATAAATAAATATATACTGAGCCAAGAAGCAGACCCAGCAATGTAATCACAACTAATAGATAAATGTGTGTATGTATGTGTGTATATATATATATACAGTATCTCACAAAAGTGAATACACCCCTCACATTTTTGTAAATATTTTATTAGATCTTTTCATGTGACAACACTGAAGATGTAAAGTAGAAAGTATACAGTCTGTATAACAGTGTAAATTTGCTGTCACCTCAAAATAACTCAACACACAAAAGTGAGTACACCCCTAAGTGGAAATGTCCAAATTGGGCCCAAAGTGTCAATATTTGTGTGACCACCATTATTTTCCAGCACTGCCTTAACTCTCAGGGGCATGGAGTTCCCCAGAGCTTCACAGGTTGCCACTGGAGTCCTCTTCCTCTCCTCCATGATGACATCATGGAGCTGGTGGATGTTAGAGACCTTGCACTCCCCCACCTTCCATTTGAGGATGCCCCACAGAAGCTCAATAGGGTTTAGGTTTGGTGACATGTTTGGCCAGTCCATCACCTTTACCTTCAGCTTCTTTAGCAAGGCAGTGGTCATCTTGGAGGTGTGCTTGGGATCGTTATCATGTTGGAATACTGCCCTGCGGCCCAGTCTCCGAAGGGAGTGGATCATGCTCTGCTTCAGTGTGTCATAGTACATGTTGCCATTCATGGTTCCCTCAATTAATTGTAGCTCCCTACTGCTGGTATGTGTGTATATATGTTTGGTCTGGGCCTGCATGAGTGCTGCTTGCACTGGGGAGCTACAGTTCATTGAGGGAACCATGAATGCCAACATGTACTGTGACATACTGAAGCAGAGCATGATCCCCTCCCTTCGAAGACTGGGTCTCAGGGCAGTATTCCAACATAATAAAGATCCCAAACACACCTCCAAGATGTTCACTGCCTTGCTAAAGAAGCTGAAGGTAAAGGTGATGGACTGGCCAAGCATGTCTCCAGGCCTAAACCCTATGGAGTATCTGTGGGGCATCCGCAAACGGAAGGTGGGGGAGTGCAAGGTCTCTAACATCCACCGGCTCCGTGATGTCATCATGGAGGAGTGGAAGAGGACTCCAGCGGTAACCTGTGAAGCTCTGGTGAACTCCATGACCATGAGGGTTAAGGCAGTGCAGGAAAATAATGGTGGCCACAAAAAATATTGACACTTTGGGCCCAATTTGGACATTTCCACTTAGGGGTGTACTCACTTTTGTTGCCAACGGTTTAGAGATTAATGGCTGTGTGTTGAGTTATTTTGAGGGGACAGCACATTTACACTGTTATACAGGCTGTACACTTGCTACTTCACATTGTAGCAGAGTGTCATGTCTTCAGTGTTGTCACATGAAAATATATCATAAAATATTTACAAAAATGTGAGGGGTGTACTTACTTTTGTGAGATACTATATATATATATATATATACACACACACATACATACACACATTTATCTATTAGTTGTGATTACATTGTTGGGTCTGCTTCTTGGCTCAGTTTCCCTCCTTCCTCTGAATCTCACTATTTGGGGTCACGACCTGGCATTGTCATAAGATCGCTGGCTCTGTACTAATACTATACCAATTTACTGTATCACACTCTTACACCTCCCACAGATAAAAGAAAAGACCAACAACTTGGAGAAATTCGGCCACACACAGCCACTTTATTATTAAACTAACCATAAGTCACATGGCCAACTTTTAGGGTCCAGGAGCCAGCGCTTATGCTCACCCCTGCACACAACCAGAGAGAGACCTAACCTCACCTACTACCCAGAAAAAGGGACTATGTTCAGCCCACCAATGGGTTGTGACTTGCAAGAATGTCATCTTTTAATGTAGATTGTGGATGAGGTCTGGAGAGATGCAGCCATATGAAGAGAAATGAGGGAGGAGACTGGGATGCTCTTATAACATCTCCCAGCCCCCCCACTTCCTTCTCCTTGCTCTCTCTCCCTGCTATGGTCATGCCCCCTAACATTATTACTCTCCTCGGGTGTCACTGTCCTCTCTTCTCACTACCATAAGTCCCATTCTTTTGGAGTTTGTCTCTCTCCTCCTTTTAACTCCCCCTTTTTTTGGAATTAGTCTCTCTTCTCTCTCTATTAAATGTCCTTCATTTGGTGTCTGTCTCCCATTGCCTCCTCCCTCCCACTTCCCTAGACATTCTCATTGAGGTCAGTCTCCTTCCTGTCTTGCTCTTTCTTGAAGGTCAATCTTCTGGGGACAGTCTCTCTCCTTTGTATTCCTCCATTGAATATCCCTCCTAGCTCTCACTTGGCTGATTCTCCCTATTTTGGGGCCAGTCTTCTCCTCCTTCTCACTTTGTTGAATCTTCTCCCTCTCACTAAACTGAATCTCCTTCTTTTGGAGTCAGTCTGTCTTCTCTATCTCACTGCCTGAAATTTTCCTCTTTCTCTCCATCTTCTTTTTCATTTCCTGCCTGTCACTTGGGATTAATTTTCTTCATAAATCCTAATTTCCAAAAATCTCCATTGTCTGGTGTCTCCTTCCAACGTCTCCTCCCTCAAATTTCTCTCTTTTTTGTGGTCATTCTCCCTACTTGCTTTGATGGATATCTCTTTGTTTTTGTCAGTATCCCACCCCTTTCAATCACCATATTTTGACATTAATCCCCTTCACCTCTTATCCCCCTTTCCTTGACCATTTCAGTTCAGTTCCCTGAGGCTGCTAAGATGGAGCTATTGATTTCCTAACCCAATATAGACCAAGTAAGACATAGATGCCCAATGGATCCATAGAGGCCCTTGATCTATAAGGTCATTGCCCATCAGTACTTTTCTGAATTACTACCTTGTGGTGGTGAAGGGGCTTGTGTACCTCAATGAAGCTGTGAGCTATACCATGTATGGTCACCCAAGATGGGCATGTCATGGCAGAGAGGTCAGACTGAAGAAGGAACTGGCAACCCACTCCAGCATCTTGGTAAAAAAAAACTAAAAAAAAAACTTTTATGCTCATGCACAACCGGACGAAAGATGTGCCTTCCATGCGGTGGTCTATAGGGTCATGGCGAGTAAGCACGACTGAATGACTACACAAAATCAGAATGGCAGAGATGCAGATTATATTATTACCTGGAACTGAATTACTGTATTACTGAATTATCCCGTCTAAATCAGAGGATGTTCTATATATCAGTGTAACAATGATAACGCCTGTTATCTCCAATAAATGAATTCCTACAAGATGTGTTTTTAAGTCATTCTTTATTCTCTGCTGAGAACTGCATTTCCTTATCAGTGATACAATGTAACAAAACAACAATTTTATAATAAAAAAAATAATACTTTTCTTTCAGCACATTTATACAATAAACAGAGGCCTAACACATCTCTGCCTGAGACTACACTGGTCTGTCTGAGCCTCAGCAATATGCCTTATATTGCTGTCTAATTAAAGCAGGTGCAGGCTTAATTTATTCATTGTTTAGCAGGGAAAGGGTGTGTCCAGCAAAGGTGGAACATACTGGACAGGGTTAAAAAGGAGGAAGAGCATTTAAAGGGGCTCTGTCACTCAAAAATCAGGTTGTTTTTTGGAAAGTATTCTTAAAGAGCATGGAAAATTGGTGGTCCTTTCCTTTTTTAAATTCGCCAGCAGTGGTGGCCCCCAACCGCTAGATGACGCTGTCGATTTTCAGTGCCGATACCATAGAGTTAGGGTTAAGTAGACTGTTAGGGATAATGTCAGTGTTAGGCTTAAGGGTTAGGATAACCTTCTAAGGTTACAACTTGTCTCAAATATTGGCAGTGCTGCAAAATATTGACCATGCCATCTTGCCGCAGCTGCTGCTGTCACTGGTGGAGAATTTGAAATGGGATAGATGGGATAGATCCAAATTGGCTATACGTTGTATTAGCCATTTGAATTATTCAGGATTATTTAAGCTGTATTAGTAGTCTGTTTGTGTGTCTCTGCGGTGGCTGAAACTAAGCCCCAATGTTATCAGGGACTACAATCTCTTCCCCCATCCTTGTTTGTGTTTGCAACGTTCAGTCATGTCTGACACTCCATGACCTCATAGGCCGTAACACACCATGCTGATCTACTTGGTATTCATGGCAGAGATACTGGAGTAGGTTGCCAATTCCTACTCCAGTGGCCACAGCATACAGCTCCTGGTATTCCTAGGTGGTCTCCCATCCAAGTACCGACTAGGCCCAACCCTGAATAGCTTCAGGGTAGTGTGACCTCTTGGTTCCCTGACTGGAATTGAACTCAGGTCCCAGCAGTGAAAGCACCGAATCCTAACCACTGGATAACCATGGAATCTCCCACCACCCACCCTTATCAAGCTGCATTCTGAGACACATAAATAATTCTGACCAACTCATGAATGATTTACTGTAAAGAGAAAATGGCTAATATAATGTATAGACATTTTGTAAAGGTTTTTAAGATTAAACTTTCTGTTCGGGTTGGAGCGTCTCTTCAATTCCTGAAACCCATTAAATGACGATGTTCATCAGTTTTAAGGTGCATCTACTGATTGATCCTCCTTATACAATCTATAAGTGGCTCTGGTGAGGCTGCACTATATAGAGATCCGCTGAGTCACAGACGGGATATTTTAGGCCGAGCGTGTCTATTACAGGAGCTGCCGGCTAATAAAAGCTTACATAAAGGGAGGAAGTCTGGGGAGGATCAGTGATCAGTGACATTAAGTGCAATATGTCTTTAATTCTGATCAAAAATATTCAAATAGATCCTTTTAATCTCTTATCGCCCTGCACTCTTAATTAACTCGTATTTTACTTTGAATTAAAAATATAACTTGACACCCTGTCTTTAGGTGAAATAAAGATTATATTTAATGAACTTAGGCACCTCAAAATCAGGTTGTTCATAAAGCACAAAACTAGCTATACATTGTACTACCCATTTTTTTCTAACATGACTCAGCATTGTACCTGCTATATTTCTGCGTTAAAGAGCATCTCCCTAATACTAATTAGCAGGTTTGATGTGCTAATTAGGATTATTGGCTGCTTGTCTGTCTCTGTGGTGGCAAAGCAAATATACATATACACCCATATATATATATATATATATATATATATATATATATATATATATATATATATATATATATATAATCACACATATATAACATAATTAGGCAGTAAAAACTATTTTTTTATTAGACAAAAATGTAATGCCATTATAGGCACCTAGAGGCATCCATGATACTTTGGTTGCATGTGTGATAAGCCCATTTACATGTTTGCAGGGCAGGGCTTGCATCTATTTATGTGAGCAGCCTGCTTCTGAGGATGTCCATGGAAAGGAGGTGGGTGTCAAATTCTACATGGTCCAACGACCCCCCTCCTCTCTCTGTTTGTCCCCTCCCTGCACTGCTCAGAAGATGGAAATTGCCTTGAGACTCAGAGGTATCAGGAAGTAGTCAAGTCAGACGAGATGGAAGTGTTTCATTTGCAAGTTTTATAATAAATACGCCAGGACATTTTGTTCTTGATTATATTAGTGAATTAAATCAAATTAATTAAATTTTTAACACATAATTATTATTATTGTGTGGAACCATATTTTTTATATGGGAAATTCATATCTTTAATTAAATCTGAGAACATTAAAGGGCCAGTGATGTCATTAAACCTGCTCTGCTCCATCATGTAGGGCACTTAAAAAGAGGCAAACTTTTTTAAAGGGATATGGGAGGTTTCTCGTTGTTACTAGGTATATAATATGGGTATGGGTCTGCCCACTGCATCATCTGCACACAAAGTCTCTGGATGTGCAGTATAGTGCCCTAGCCTATCAGGGACCACATGTTACAGCATGTTGCTGAGAGATGGTCACTGATTGGTTAGTACGAGACACAGCAAAGCAAGGACAGCAGAGTCTGTGTCTTCATGAGCTGCAGAGGGCAGACCTATACAAGAACTATTTTTTTATTTTAGTCTGTAAAACAGAGCTTATAAGCACTTCTTAATACAATAACATACTAAATCAAAAGAACTGTAAATAGATACAGAGGTATATTATATACTTAGTAAAATTCCTGTAACAAGCTGTCCTGTTGGTTAAAATGTTGCCATGACACATGGCCACCTCCTGTAGCCTGTTTTGCACCTTCCGCACTCCTTTGTTTCATTCTGTGAATCTCCATATTGCATATTCTAATGCCAAGAAAGCAAAGTGGCCATGTGTTGCAGGAGTCTTCATGAGAAGTTATACAACACATCTTTGTGGGCCAAGCAACTGGCCTTCTGTATCAGAACATGCAATATGGAGTTTTACAGCTTGCTGTACTGAGAGGCAAGCTAGCAAGGAGAATAGGTGAGCAGGGACAGCACTAGTGAAGTGTTACATCAGAATAAATATTACAACGTCCCTGGGAGATGTGGCATCAGGATATGTTGACATGTTCTATTTGTAATCCTAGTCTCAGATTACTTTTACAGAACAACCCAATCTCTAACTGGAACTGCCCAGTTAGGGGGTCATGGATCAGCTCATGGGCCCACCGCTGACACAGCTGAATGAGGTACAAAACCAGTACTGCCTCTTTAAAAGGGCACAAGACTCCATCAAGTGACAGCGACATTGCACATTCTAATCACAAAGAGAAAAATATATTACATTTATTGTTGCAGTCAAGTTATGAGCATTTAAAGGGAGCTTGTAATTTACGGTCCATTCAGTACATGATGGAGTGAAACTCTTTCTTAGGGTCACGTTAAATAAACATTTTGAGTGATGTAAATGTCAGCATTTTAAAACAATTATAGCTGTTTTATGTATCTTTTTTATGTACTTTATTTTATTAAAAGTTATTTTTTTTCTGCCTAAATGCATATAATTTGAATCTGTTTGGGTCTGCCCTCTTTAGCTCATGCAGCTTATGAATATGCAGTGTTTCAAATTAGCCTGTCAGTGACCTCTCTCAAGTAGCATGTTACAGAATGTTGACACTGATTGTTAACTATGAGACATTGTACATCCTGTACTTGGAAGCACACTGTCTTCATGAGGGGCAGAGGGGAAAAATAGGAACTATTTATTTGATTTTAGGCAGTGAAAACAGAGCTTATAAGCACTTTTTTCTAAAATAAAGTTAATGTGTAGAGTGAAGGGACAGTTTGGGGAATATTTGGAGAAATGCGCTAAGAAAAAGGTGTGTAGAGTTATCAAGGGCTTTTTGTGAGGCGGTCAAGCTTTTGTCTTCCTGTAGAGGAGTGCTGGGGGGGGGG
>CM050168.1:233576843-233836843 GCA_027410445.1 Discoglossus pictus | reverse complement strand
AGTTCTTGCACATCCAAGTCTCTGTTATCTCTCTCTCTCTCTCTCTCTCTCTCTCGTGATGGATCTCCAGTTCTTGCACATCCAAGTCTCTGTTCTCTCTCTCTCTCTTTCTCTCTCTCTCGATGGATCTCCAGTTCTTGCACATCCAAGTCTCTGTTATCTCTCTCTCTCTCTCTCTCTCTCGTGATGGATCTCCAGTTCTTGCACATCCAAGTCTCTGTTATCTCTCTCTCTCTTTCTCTCTCTCTCGATGGATCTCCAGTTCTTGCACATCCAAGTCTCTGTTATCTCTCTCTCTCTCTCTCTTGTGATGGATCTCCAGTTCTTCCACATCCAAGTCTCTGTTATCTCTCTCTCTCTCTCTTGTGATGGATCTCCAGTTCTTCCACATCCAAGTCTCTGTTATCTCTCTCTCTCTCTCTTGTGATGGATCTCCAGTTCTTGCACATCCAAGTCTCTATTATCTCTCTCTCTCTCTCTCTTGTGATGGATCTCCAGTTCTTCCACATCCAAGTCTCTGTTATCTCTCTCTCTCTCTCTTGTGATGGATCTCCAGTTCTTGCACATCCAAGTCTCTATTATCTCTCTCTCTCTCTCTCTTGTGATGGATCTCCAGTTCTTCCACATCCAAGTCTCTGTTATCTCTCTCTCTCTCTCTTGTGATGGATCTCCAGTTCTTCCACATCCAAGTCTCTGTTATCTCTCTCTCTCTCTCTTGTGATGGATCTCCAGTTCTTCCACATCCAAGTCTCTGTTATCTCTCTCTCTCTCTCTTGTGATGGATCTCCAGTTCTTGCACATCCAAGTCTCTGTTATCTCTCTCTCTCTCTCTTGTGATGGATCTCCAGTTCTTCCACATCCAAGTCTCTGTTATCTCTCTCTCTCTCTCTTGTGATGGATCTCCAGTTCTTGCACATCCAAGTCTCTGTTATCTCTCTCTCTCTCTCTCTCTCTCTCTCTCTTGTGATGGATCTCCAGTTCTTGCACATCCAAGTCTCTATTATCTCTCTCTCTCTCTCTCTTGTGATGGATCTCCAGTTCTTGCACATCCAAGTCTCTGTTATCTCTCTCTCTCTCTCTCTTGTGATGGATCTCCAGTTCTTCCACATCCAAGTCTCTGTTATCTCTCTCTCTCTCTCTCTCTCTCTCTCGTGATGGATCTCCAGTTCTTGCACATCCAAGTCTCTGTTATCTCTCTCTCGATGGATCTCCAGTTCTTGCACATCCAAGTCTCTGTTATCTCTCTCTCTCTCTCTCTCTCTCTCTCTCTCTCTCTCTCTCTCTCTCTCTCTCTCTCTCTCTCTCTCTCGTGATGGATCTCCAGTTCTTGCACATCCAAGTCTCTGTTATCTCTCTCTCTCTCTCTCTCTCTCTCTCTCTCTCTCTCTCTCTCTCTCTCTCTCTCTCTCTCTCTCTCTCTCTCTCTCGTGATGGATCTCCAGTTCTTGCACATCCAAGTCTCTATTATCTCTCTCTCTCTCTCGATGGATCTCCAGTTCTTGCACATCCAAGTCTCTGTTATCTCTCTCTCTCTCTCTCTCTCTCTCTCTCTCTCTCTCTCTCGTGATGGATCTCCAGTTCTTGCACATCCAAGTCTCTGTTATCTCACACCTCTCTTTCTCTTTCTCTCTCTCTCTTTCTCTCTCTTTCTCTCTCTTTCTCTCTCTTTCTCTCTCTTTCTCTGTCTTTCTCTCTCTTTCTCTCTCTTTCTCTCTCTTTCTCTCTCTTTCTCTCTCTTTCTCTCTCTTTCTCTCTCTTTCTCTCTCTCTCTCTCTCTCGATGGATCTCCAGTTCTTGCACATCCAAGTCTCTGTTATCTCACACCTCTCTCTCTCTCTCTCTCTCTCTCTCTCTCTCTCGTGATGGATCTCCAGTTCTTGCACATCCAAGTCTCTGTTATCTCTCTCTCTCTCTCGATGGATCTCCAGTTCTTGCACATCCAAGTCTCTGTTATCTCTCTCTCTCTCTCTCTCTCTCTCTCTCTCTCTCTCTCTCGTGATGGATCTCCAGTTCTTGCACATCCAAGTCTCTGTTATCTCACACCTCTCTTTCTCTTTCTCTCTCTCTCTTTCTCTCTTTCTCTCTCTCTCTTTCTCTCTCTTTCTCTCTCTTTCTCTCTCTTTCTCTCTCTTTCTCTCTCTTTTTCTCTCTCTCTTTCTCTTTCTCTCTCTTTCTCTCTCTCTTTCTCTCTCTTTCTCTCTCTTTCTCTCTCTCTCTCTCGATGGATCTCCAGTTCTTGCACATCCAAGTCTCTGTTATCTCACACCTATCCCTTCTGTCTTGATGGATCTCCAGTTCTTGCACATCCAAGTCTCTGTTATCTCACACCTATCTCTCTCTCTCTCTAGTGATGGATCTCCAGTTCTCAGACATTCATGGCTCTCAGATCCAGCTCCAGCTCCAGTCCTATAATGATTCGTGCCGGGAGTTCAGTGTGACCTGTCCCAAGCTGTCCCTGAGGACTCTCACCGTCTGGACCTGTGCTGTGTGGTTGGTGGCCTATGCAGTGTTTTTTGGGACACAGGTGAGAGCAGGACAGGTGCAATGTGGTGCCATGCCCCTGCAGTGGGCTGGTTCAATGCCGTGGGCCCTCAGGCGGTTGCGATGCTCTGATTTGACCTTGACTGTATTCTATTTCCTCCTACAGAACAGCATGGTCCTGTCTGCTGCCATTATTTTCACGTTGCTCAGCCTGGTTTTCTACCTCCACTTTGTAAAGATTGATCAGGAGTCCCTGCTGGTTATTGGCTCACTGGGCATCCAGATGACCTCAACCTTTGCATCTGGGAAGGAGTCTACAACCTTTATAGAAATGCAGAGAGTTAAAGATGTGGTGATTAATGAAGGTATTTTCCTGGTAGGTGAGAGATAAGTTACTTTGTCTTTTGCAACATTATTCTGCCCTATAGTTTGTTGCCTTCATTGCTTTACAGCAAGTTTAAAGGGATATGAAGGTTTCCTGGATGTTACTAGATATATAATATCTGTGTGTATATATTTACTTTTACGTACTTCGTTATATTAACCAGTGCTTATAAGCTCTATTTTTGCTGCCTGACAAATAGTCCCTGTATGGGTATGCCCACTGCAGCATATGCAGACATAGATTCTGGTGTTATGTGCAGTGTAGTGTCCTAGCCTATCAGGGACCACGTCTCTGGCAACAATTAATTTTACAGCAACTTCAAAAAAGAAAACAATTTTTTTCTCATGCTGTTCCATCTTCTGATACTATAGGTTGACTTCAGCATCCCTTTAAATAATTGATTATAACTATTTGTAGGGGAATAATCCCAGTTGAATGGCTGTTTTTATTCCAATTTTAAACAAGAGAACCACTTTTTTAGGTTATTCTTAGAGCGCTTCTTTTTTTTTTTTTAAGTGGACCACTTTTGAGAAATTCATTATTATTTGTATTGCATTTGTATGCAAATGAGCAGCTTCTGAATACAAGTTAGATGTAATGACGTGCTAATTAGAATCACAGTCTGCTTGTCTGACCCAGTGGTGCCCAAAACAACAACCCACAATGTTGTCATTCAGTTAAATCCCCTCCCAACCCAATTCAAATATTCTGAGCCACAAGTTAGTGCCAAAACCATGCTATTATTTCTCAGTAATGATTTACTGTCGTTGCAGAAAAGGCTAGTAAAATGTATAACCATTTTTTTTAAGCTTAAGATTAAACCGATGTCCTGTTGGAGTAACAGTATCCCTTTAAAGAAAATATATTCTTTGGAGATCTTCGCTACTACGCTGTGCACTCCCTTTTTATTTTATTTTTTATTTATTTTGATAATTCGAAAGACATCTTGAATAATCTAAAAATATTCTTATCTTTTTTTTTTTTTGTAGCAAAAAGTGATCTACTATCTGTGCATCCTACTAAAAGACCCATCTGATCCAAAAGGGATATCAGAAATTGTTCCACTTTTTCAGGTAAATGAATGTAAATTATTTATTCTTGTGTTTCCTGAAATGTGGTTATTTTCACTCATTCTGTATATAATGCTTTATTACTTAAATGTTCTTTTTTTATTTTTTTTACCTATCACTATCAATTTCATAGATTTACCTTTCCTGACATCTTTGTGCTGTTTCCTTTTTTTATTAATTTTGTTTCAAAGAGACTCTTCATGTTGTTGTATATAAACTATGTTAACTAGGCTTATTTAATTAATTTGATCCTCATTAATGTAAACAAAATATGAACTCGCTTATTTCTAAGAAAATCAGAGACAAACACTCTAAATTTCTGGAACCTCCCCTATTTCTCCCTGTATCCTGTCCTGCAGGCTGCCATCTTGCTCACACTGCATTTTTTATACCTAGTGCCAATCACTGATTTTATTTTGATTACGTCATCAAGAATCTGCTATTAATATCAATAAACCTTTGGGGGTTGTGTCATTTTGAGTGTAGGTTTTATTCTTTACAGAGCCGAATGGTCCAAATATTGTACAGAGGTTGACAATGCAGACAGAAATATTAGGGTATTTGGGGATTTATACCTTTTTTTTTTTTTCTTTTCGGATAGGCACAACGTATTCTCTGATATGAAGCTATTTGCATAGCACTTGGCAATAGTCAGGTACACAATAGTAGTATTATTACTATAAATCCAATGGAAGCCATATTCCAGCTATAGAGAGACATCAAATATGATGTTTGCAAATACCCAATCCTCAGTTCTGTTCCAGCGAAAAGACATTTCTTAATGTATTCTGTTGTGGGAAATTACCTGTTTTCAGTGCCTCTTCCATAACCAACACTCAATCAAGGAATGAAACTAGGACGTCAATAAAGTTTCTTTATTTAAGCTTGGAGATCATTCCATATCTCAAAGAAAGGTGTATGCAGTGGTCAGATCTTATTATTAATCACACAACATATTATAGTTTCCTTAGGGGGAAAGGTTAAATTTACATACACTTATACACAAGGTTGGACTGATAACATGAAATAGTGTATGCAGTGGTCAGATCTCATTATTTATCACACAACATATTATAGTTTCCTTAGGGGGAAAGGTTAAATTTACATACACTTATACACAAGGTTGGACTGATAACATGAAATAGTGAAGTATTTCTCTACATTCCCCCATTTAACACCAAGAGGTGTCAACAGAAAAAAGTCAAAGTCCAGATTAATTTGCACAGTGATTAATCTTGGCTTTCAAACAACTAATATATACATTTTTTCTCTACAATTCTTAAATGAGCAACTCTTTGTATTTTTTAGAGCTCCAAGCCCCGTCTGGACTGTCTGGTTGAAGTATACAGGAGCTGTCAGGATATCTTATCCAAGACGAGTCCGGCTGTAGACGCTTCTGGTTAGCTCTGGATACAAGTCCTAGGTAATTCAGACGGCATTTTTTGAGGAGTTCTAGCTCTGTTTGCTGCTATAGTTAATAGTACTGATAATGAGGCCAGTTCTGTGGGAGAACCTCCTAAGCTGACTGACAGCAAAACTGTCATACAACATATAACATGTCATATAACATAATAACTACATGGAGAGTGACAAAGATTCCCAGCCATCCCCAAAGACAGAAAGCCACATAGCATCATAAAAAACACATGTAGCATTATTGCACTTATGAGTAATTTTTGTTTTTGTTAAAGGACCACCCCAGCTTGGGAAAACTTCATAGGTCTGTGCAGTATGTAACACATTAACAGCAATAGCAGCCATGTCCATAAACATATTTCTTGAGAAAATCTTACATTTAACAATGATTCAGGGATTCCATATTGGTGTCTTCCACACTTCCTTCTGGCTAGGAACCTGAGCAGACAATTTATATTTTGTATTCAGGTGAGAGGAAAAAAGGAAAGAGAAAGGAGAGAGACTTGTTGATTCAGATAAGCTTTGGACATCTCCCCCTGCCTCGCACATGCTCAGTACAACACAGTCACAAGTAATCTTGTAAGCAGCCTTTGCCCTGCATGAAAAGCAAATGTTACATGGCAGCTTCTATTCACTTGCAGTTTGCTAAAATTACAATTTTATCTGAAAATGCTTTCATGCTCACGTTGCTTTTGTTTATTTTGTTGCATACTTTACAAACATACCATTTTCCTTTTCCACAGTTACCCTGGACAGATGGAGAAGAATATCTCTTATTCTACTGTGAACTGCAGTATTATTACTGGAAGAACATTTGTGCCTTTTTGTGGTATAAGACTCCTATTTTTCTAATAGGACACAGATATAAGAAAGATAACATACTGTATATTTGGAGTAAGAAACATCATGGCATTTCTTTTTTTTTCTTCCTTTTTTCTAGTTAAAAATGCATCATTCCATAAATAAGATTTAGTTATAATACCTCGGGGATATGGAAGGTTCTCTGTTTTAATGATACAAAACTACTTGTGCTTGTTTCCATATCTAGACATCATTTTATTAATAACTGCTTAAAAGCTCCGTTGTTACTCACTCAAGCCTTCCAAACAGATGGATCTGGACATCCTGGGGAAAGGGTGGTTCACACAAACCCCTTATAGCAGGGGTGGGCAAGAGGGGCCACATACATGCCTGGATTTGATTATATCCCTGTTCACACAGGTGAGTCAATCGCTTCTTCAGTCATCCTGATTGACTTAACTGTGCACAGAAAGGATATCTTCAAATCCAGGACCCAACTTGCCCACCCCTGCCTTATAGTAATGTCCAAAATCAATTTCCATCAGACTTTATAATAACACAAGATTTACTTGTAGGTTACTCACAGTTTAGATGGCAGCTCATTCAGAGATCTATTCCATGCATTATTTACATTCCGTATTTAGATAAAAATGAATAAAGGACACTTTCCTGCTGCTTGGTGAGTGTATATACACTAGCAACTTGCCCGTCAAAAATGATGGCAATAAAATTTGAATCCTCTTTTGTGAGCCTTGCAATGAGCGCCTTCGCCGCTCATTGCGACCCTTCCCCCCCCCTTGCAATGAGCGCTCATAGCGTGACTGACATCGCAATTATGACAAATATATATATATATATATATATATATATATATATATATATATATAAAAAATAGTACATTTGTGTTCCCATTTGAATGTCTAAAAAAACGTATTTCCTGCTTAGAATTCCAAGAAATACAGCTATTGCACTGCATTCTGGGGACCTGGGCAGGTACATGTAAATGAGCCGACAAAGGTTTCACTCTTGTAATCCAATACCATTGTAAACATTTCTCCTACCCACAGACAGCAGTTTTGAGGTTAAATCATCCGTGTGGGGCTGGTACCTTGCTTTTGCAGTAGATTTTGTGAGGAGGTAGTTTTCCACAACAATCATTCAACTTATGGTAGAAGCCTCCACCGTAAAGTAGTACAGTAAAGAAATAGTAAATATGCATTTCCAAATATAATGATACTTTATAAAAATAGTTAAGTTTAGTACTTAAAAAAATACAATAAATACTTTACGTATACTTTACCACAACTTTATGATGAATTCAATTTAACTTTTAGCATCATTGGAATCAGAGAATAAAATCCAAATAAATTACTTTTTTTTTTAATAGCACTGAAATGTTTGTTTTCATCTGATTTGTGTTATAATTAGTTATATAATTTATGTTTTTAATAAATGACTATTTATTGTGAAAGCAAACATGTTTTACATTCTGTAATATTGTAATATCACTGATTGTGAGTTGTGTGTGTGTATGTGTATATATATATATATATATATATATATATATATATATAATTATAGACACTGTAATCTCTTTAAGAACTTGAAATTTTTACTTTTATGTAATTTATTTTATTAAGAAGTGCTTATAAGTTCTGTTTGTTCTGCCTAAGATCAAACAATTAGTCCCTTTATGGGTCTGCCCACTGCAGCGTATGCAGATACAGACTCTGTAGGGCTGGAGGTGCAGAGTAGTGTCCTAGCCTGTCTGGGACCAGCAGAATGTTTCCTCAGATATGGCCCTGATAGGCTAGGACACTTGACAACAAGCTTTAGGGTGGGGAAGCTTACACATAACTGTTTGGCTTTTTTCTAATCTAATTTATTCTTAGAACCCTTTAGATCCACCTGTCAGCCAAACACCTCTTTGATGATCCTTATCAGAGTACAGAGAAACAGCTGATATTTTTTTCGTTAAATAGGAAAGTTACTAATGACCTGTAAACAAGTATGATTGTAGAATGCTGTTGCCTGCACTTCGTAGCCAATCAGAAATCGGACTGATGTTTATGATGTTATTTTGAAGGGAAGTTTAATCCCGTCCTCACTCTTACAGTTTGTTGTGGTAAATAGCTGTCAGTCTCGTAGGTAAGTGTGTGGGCGGTGGGGGCGGGTCCTAAGTGTGCACCTGTGATTGGATACTTGCCCACACACCCTTGGGATTGGACACTTGTGCACACACCCGTCAGGCCTGACACCCGATATCTGTGTTAGTGAGAGTTATGTCACCACGGCCATCTGTTCAGTCTGTAGGGATGGCAAGTCACAAAGGCATGTCCGCTTAACGTTTATAAGCAAATCTTCCATAAGTCCTTTATGTGCTTGTGCAAAAGTATGGTAATACAATTGATTCTGTATAATGTACCAGGTCAGGGCAAGAGAAGAAACAGCCTCCTGTCTTACTTTAATGAGTTTCTACACTATAGTCAACTTATCGTTGCATAAAAAAAATCTTGTGTAATTTCTATAAACCTAACTTTTGAATGTATGAAAAAAAAGTGTTTGGTCGGGGATGTTATTGGGTATTTAGTTCAACTCTCTGTGACCCTATGTAACAAAGCATACCAGACCCATTTGTTATGTTTCTGGTTGTGCTTATCCATATTCTTGGCACAGATACTGGAATGGGTTGCTAGTTCATTCTCCATTGGCTGTGATTTGTCTGACCTCTCTACTATGACCTGCCCATCTTGGGTGACTACATGGTATAGCTCACAGCTTCATTGAAATACACAAAGTAGTGATCTAGTAGGAGACCTAGCTTATAGAGCAGCATATATTTGGTTGCAAAAGACACTTATGTGCTGTTTAAATTCAAGCGGCTTTATTGTGGTATATAAAATATCCATTTATTAAATGATAATTGCAATCATATAGAGGGAAATATCATTAATTTTGTTTCTTGAGGACAATAAGAGTGTGTAAACAAAATTATTGTAATAATATATTGAAAAATCAAACTGATACCTGTGAAGATACACACTATATTGCTGTTCAGTCTTATCCGACTCTCCATGACGGGATATAAAAAGTCTACACACCCCTGTTAAAATGTCAGGTTTCTGTGCTGTAAAAAAATGAGACAAAGATAAATCATTTGAGAACTTTTTCCACCTTTAATGTGACCTATAAACTGTACAACTCAATTGAAAAACAAACTGAAATCTTTTAGGTGGAGGGAAGAAAAAAGAAAAATAATGTGGTTGCATAAATCTGCACACCCTCTTATAACTGGAGATGTAGCTGTGTTCAGAATTAAGCAATCACATTCCAAATTGTGCTAAATAGGAGTCAGCATACACCTGCCATCATTTAAAGTGCTTCTGATTAACCCCAAATAAAGTTCAGCTGCTCTAGTTTATCTTTCCTAAAATGTTCTTAGTCGAATCCCAGAGCAAAAGCCATGGTCCACAGAGAGCTTCCAAAGCATCAGAGGGATCTCAGTGTTAAAAGGTATCAGTCAGGAGAAGGGTACAAAAGAATTTCCAAGGCATTAGATATACCATGGAACACAGTGAAGACAGTCATCATCAAGTGGAGAAAATATGGCACAACAGTGACATTACCAAGAACTGGAGCTCCCTCCAAAATTGATGAAAAGACTAGAAGAAAACTGGCCTGGGAGGCTTCCAAGAGGCCTACAGTAACATTAAAGGAGCTGCAGGAATATCTGGCAAGTACTGGCTGTGTGGTACATGTGACAATAATCTCCCATATTCTTCATATGTCTGGGCTATGGGGTAGAGTGGCAAAAACACATCTGAAGTCTCCCAAAAGCATATGGGTTTTATGGTCTGATGAAACCATGGTTGAACTTTTTGGCCATAATTCAAAAGATATGTTTGACGCAAAAACAACTCTGCACATCACCAAAAGAACACCATACCCACAGCGAAGCATGGTGGTGGCAGCATCATGCTTTGGGGCTGTTTTTCTTCAGTTGGAACTGGGGCCTTAGTTAAGATAGAGGGAATTATGAACTGTTCCAAATACCAGTCAATATTGGCACAAAACCTTCAGGCTTCTGCTAGAAAGCTGAACATGAAGAGGAACTTCATCTTTCAGCATGACAACGACTCAAAGCATACATCCAAATCAACAAAGGAATGGCTTCACCAGAAGAAGATTAAAGTTTTGGAATGGCCCAGAGCCCAGACCTGAATCAGATTGGAAATCTGTGGGGTGATCTGAAGAGGGCTGTGCACAGGAGACGCCCTCGCAATCTGACAAATTTGGAGTGTTTTGCAAAGAAGAGTGGGCAAATCTTGCCAAGTCAAAATGTGCCATGCTGATAGACTCACACCCAAAAAGACGGAGTGCTGTAATTAAATCAAAAGGTGCTTCAACAAAGTATTAGTTTAAGGGTGTGCATACTTATGCAACCATATTATTTTATTTTTATATTTTTTCTTCCCTCTACCTAAAAGATTTCAGTTTGTTTTTCAATTGAGTTGTACAGTTTATAGGTCACATTAAAGGTGGAAAAAGTTCTGAAATGATTTATCTTTGTCTCATATTTTTACAGCACAGAAACCTGACATTTTAGCAGGGGTGTGTAGACTTTTTATATCCACTGTATATATATATATATATATATATATATATATATATATATATATATATATATATATATAAAACAAATCATGCTTTCAAATGTGAAGCAATTTAAATTTCACTTGGTTTATTTACAATATATATGAAATGAACATTTTTTTTGTTTATTGAGGACACTAAGAATGTGTAAACAAAAACTATCACAATAAAATATTAAAAAGACAACAAATAGCTAATTGTGAAGTTGTATATTGTCTTAGTCACTTATACTAATAGCGTGTGGTCATCATTCTAGTTACTGTGTAACTATTAAAAGGTTACAAATTGATTTATTGTATAACCACACGTGATAGTTGAAACATTGTGTCAGTTTGTCTTAATGGTTGGCATAAATACAGCTTGTTCCAATTTTATGCTTTTATATATTTTATCTTTTTAAAGTGGGGACCCTTCATTCTAAAGTGTTCTAAACAAAGAGACAACCTGTCAAGAATATACATTTACTGAACAGTTAGCTGCTATTTCAGGATATTGTTTGAGAGACATTGAATGCATTCACTTTATTAGCAACTAGATTTGGTAAATCTAACCACCTGATGAAATGCGCATTGGGTCATTTTTTGCAGTTAGACTGTTTGCACCATAATGAAATTTAACATTGCTGACATATTAGAATGATGACAGTTTAATTAATTATTGTTATTCATCAACTCTATGACAAGGTGGTTTAATCTAGGACACTCTACTGTGGACCAACCCACTACTTACACCCAAATACAAAGTAAACATGTTTTCATGTTGTACTTGCAGTTCTATTTACTACTTAAAGGGCCTGCCATGATTGATGTTTTTTCTTTTGGTACAAAATAATCAGTGAGTCTGAGTTGGACATACTAAAAAAAAAGGAATGCCTGTGTGTGTCTGCTGTTAAGATTTATTCCTTATCAACAGGAAATAACAGGGTTATTATTTTTAATAAGCAATAACTTTTGGACTGTAACCTCTGATGTCTTAAGTTCTCCTGAGAGGCATTTTTGCTGGGTGCTGAGATCTTGAACACAAAAAGGCACGATCCAGAGAGAGAAAGTTGGGGTGTGCGTGGTTCCCCAAAGTTGGGGTTGTCACAGCTGGTGGTAGCGGTGGGATCTCAGCATCAGAAACCCAGCAAGCAGGATGGCATATGGAAACTTATCCAAAATGGAAATCAAGCATTTTTAGTGTTTTGGAAGAGATGCAGAGTCCATCAGGCAATTTGTCCAGAGATTCCAGACCAGTTCCTTGATTGCCTGCAGAGCAGTGGTGATCCAGGCGAAAAGGAGCCAGATCACAAGGCTGATGGAGCGGAGAGTACATCACGTTGCCATGAAGGAGGACCTGGCAGCAGCTCTTATAGTGAATGGCAATCCTGAGACTCCAGCAGGGAGGTGAGATATCAAAATGGCTGGTGGGACTGGTTTAGGAAGAGATTTCTTTGGAGGAGCAGTATGATGACCTGATGGAGTCAACTATTGCATTGCAACAGCCCTCCTGCTACAGGATGGAGTTATTGAAAGGACTCTAGGGTGTGCTGCAGGACAATCCAGCATGTGGAATTAGGCCTATAGAACAGGAGGGGATCCTGTATAATCAGCGCTGCCAAGAATTGGGACAAAAGCAGGGTCTCAGTAAGCTGCATTGATTGAACCCTTGATCCAGGAAAAGTTGGAAGACAGTTATATGGAGCTGCTGGTGGAAGCAGCCCAGGCTAGGACCTAGCTCACGGGAGGGAAGAAGCCCTGCCAAGCGGATGGGGATGAAGACACATCCTGGCACCAGAAGGCCCTGGAAGCATGCAGCTGTTTTGATAGTTTGCCCAGAGAGCACTGACTGTTTTAGAAGTGCAGCTCTGGAAGGGGGCACAGAGGACTGTTTGCAGAACCCAGGCCAAGCAGATGGCCTGGATGGGAGCAGCTGTGCTCACTGTACCCTGGGAATGGACTGTGGACCTAGCATGGGGCTCCAGTTGATAACAAAGGCCAGGAAGCCAGCCACAGTTCAAGGGACAGACTCAGGCAGCAGCCCTGGGACAGTGGCAGAGAGGGAGAGTAGCATGCCCACACTGTGGTTCCAGGTGAGGTGGAATACTGTGCACCGACCATGGAACAAGGAGAGAGAGAAATGGAGTCCCATTCTCAGACCATTTTTCCAGGTGAGCGGGAGTACCGTGCCCAGACTGTGGTGCAGGGGACAACGGAGTACAGGGCTCAGCCCATGTTTCAACACAGGGAGGGTGGAGGCTACAGTCAAGGTCCAGGTTTCTGATGCCAGCCAGCAGATCCAGCTGGCAGTGTACCTACTGGGATTATTGTTTGCGTTTGTTCCAAAGGAATATGGCTATGCTCCTGGCCTAATAGCCATGAATGGACACTTGCCCTGGACTGTGGTGTATGTGCTCGGGTCACCACCAGAATTGTTTACTCCCCTGGAATTGGTAGAAGAGAATAATGACAAAAAGCCACCTTGCACACCGGGAATCAGGCCATGTACATGAGGGGGCCCAGACCCTGAGTCCCTGGGATTGTTTTCCCCAATTGGTAGCCATTTTTACTGGGTATTATGGATGCTCCTGGGCTGGTACCACACCCAAAGTTATCTGTGTGGATAACAGCCTGGAATATGCATTTGAAAAGGGATACCAGCTGTCATGAATGATTGTTTTTTTGTGGATTATGAAATGTTGCTTTTATGTATAATGTTTAAAAAATGTATGTGGTAAGCTCTGCTGGATGCACTGACTTCCATCTTAGGTGTTTCCCTCCCCCCAATGGTTCAGATGAACAGTTTTTGCTGGGTGCGGAGATCTTGAACACAAAAAGGCACATTGCAGAGAGAGAAAGTAAATATATTACTGTTTTATCTCATATACTCTGCATTGTTTAGGATCAACACAATCAGATTCTTAAAAAAAAAACAAAAAAAAAAACAAAGGAAAATATCCCAAAGAATCCAAAAGATCACAACTTTTTGTAATAAAATTAACTTTATTAGAAAAATCACAAACTAGAAATAACATTTAAAAAAAACAAACATTTTCAGTGTTTAATTCTGCACAAATACCAACAGTCCAGTCTTTGTCAAAAGTGGTTCGCTAAAAAAAAAATCTCACTTGCAAATATATCAATTTATAAGAAAAAAAAACTCACTACATTTTTCTGGCTCCTGAAAATGCAAAGTCTAAGAGGTATATAACATCTGAAATATATAAAAAAAATCACCTGCCACAGGAACATAACCAAACAGAAATATCTAGATTTATTATACAAAACATCACTGCTCATTTCAAATAAAGGAAGAATGGAGGAAATATTTTTAGAAAATAAAAAATTATATAATATCACCTTTAATTTATTAAAGTACCACTGTGGTCCCATGTTTTCTATATTGCCTTTTGAATGGCTAAACTTCAAATGTTTGTTTTTAGAAAGAAATGATATATATATATATATATATATATATATATATATATATATATATATATATATATATATATAATATATATATTATAAAATAAAATTTACTTTTATATGCAATTATTTTTGTGTGGCACCCTATGTCTCTGCTGTTTTCTCAGGTGGGGTGTGTAAATGCAAACTGAGATTACCATTAATCTCACTGAAAGCACTGGCTGTTTTAGCTGCCACATTCCCTTTGTATGCAAAGCCTCTTCCAACCCGAGGAAAGTGATAAGCAGAAACCAAAATGGTAGATTCCACTGTAGAATTAATGCAAATAAAATAAATTAAAGGCTATACTATTAAAAAAAAATGTTCATTGTTATATTATTATGTGTAAACCACTTGCATCAGTCCTGGATGCAAGTATTTGTAAATGTATTGCTAAAAAGGCTCTACCAGTAATGCTGCGTAATAAACAAGCAGCTGCATGCTGTGTCACAATTTCTAAAAGCCTAAAGATATGTAATATTTTGGCCTGTCAGGGTTTCATTGATGACCTACTAAACAAAAACCTCTGAAGAGTAATTTGCAGAGAGGCCATTTATCACATTGGTTTGGTCAGCAGAGATTGGTCTATACCTGCTCTATATTGGTACTTATTATTATTATTATTATTAAGTATTATAAAGCGTAATGGGGTATGATACAAATTGATGCTTCAGAGTAAACTTTTCGTACCTCAAGTTTTCCAGTTCAAAAGTAACTCAGCAGCAAGTGAAAAAATAAAATAAAAAAACATTTAGAAATATTACAGGTTACATCTAGTAACCAGTCACACAGTAGTACACACTATAAATACAAATCAAGGTTTAGATCTGGCCCGCAATTGGGGGGCGTCCATTTTGTCTGCTCCTTGAGTCTATCTGCAGAGCCCAACCTGTGGCAGCCATCTTGGATCCCAACACAGCTGTGACACAAAATGGCTGCCAACAGCCAGCGCCCAAAACATCAGGTTTTAATGATTAATCAGCTCGATCTAGTGGTCTTGTGTTACAACATTTCAAAGCACACATATTGGAAAATAGATTAATCACAGACTGGGATGTGTATATAGTCTAAATAATATAAAACACAGGAACATTAATAAAACAAATTATGATTACAACTTCAGACATGATTTAAAGGACCACAAAAGCCCCAACATATGCTCTGCAGCAATAGATAGAGGGTGCAAAATCATGTGGAAAAGGTGTTTTAACTTTCAAAATTGATCCTGAATTTGTGGAGTTATGATCAATAGAAGTCAGGCTAGTTCAGTGTGTTGCCTCTGCCTGAATGAGTAATAACCTCTGTACTGCGCGGAGCAATGAATAATGAATTAGAATCAGATGTAGAAGGTTTGAATGAAGCAATGGTTGAGTCATTGTAACTACTTCATTATATTATAGCAACTAGGGTAACAGCTGTGGCACACATCTAGGGTTTCTGCCTTTTGGACAGATGTTACTTGGTTCAATGTAGAGCAATTACAGACTCCATGCCTCATTATTTATGCAGATTCCTGTGGGCGGTGCTTCAAGGACCAAACTAAATGATAATATCGAAGTCAATTCTTGATCAATTTTAAAAACGTAAACACATTTTTTACATGATTTTCAACATATGGCGACTTTTATGGTCCTTTTATTAAGTAATATAATGTAGGGTTCTCAGATCTAGTCCTAACTGGGCACCAATGGGTTAATGTTAAAAAGCCACTGTAATACCTTTACAATAGGAACCTTCATTTGACAACTATCACAAATTAATTTGATTCCTTGATTAAAAACAAAACAATATTTAATATTAAACGGACTTTCAAAATCCGATTGATTTAGCACTGGTCTATGCTCAATGGGGAGTGGAGGCTCTGGTTGGCAGGCAGATATAGAAGGTTTGAATGAAGCAATGGCTGAGTCATTGTACCTACTTCATTATATTATAGCAGCTAGTTGTTTCTGCCTTTTGAGGAGATGTTACTGGGTTCAATCCCCACCAAGAGTGATTTTTTCTTTACTTTTCTCTATTGACTGGATGCTTGCCATTTCATTGATTGTTTGGCCACTTATCTAATCAAACTGTTCACCTAGCCAAACTTCACCCCCGCCCTTGACCTTATATGGGTGGAGACAATCTGCTCAACTGGAAGCAGATACTAAGTGAGTTATATATCATTATAATTATATATATTTTAAATAAGTAGCTCCTCTTGTTGAGGCATTACAGTGGTCCTTTAAGGTCAGTCTTGCATAAATAAATGCATAATTAATTGACATCCCTTAATCTAGCCATTTAGTGACCATTGAGAATTGAGCCTGAGGAACACAATATAATATTAAATGAGACCACCCGAGATTCAAGTAACTACTATATTAATCCCCTTTATAAAAAATAAAATATATAATTTCACCCAAAAGTTTGAACACGTCTTGCTAATTGTCATTATGTCTTATTCAAAGTAATCGGCAATACAGGATTCACAGTTATATCATTTATATACCACAAGGTGGTGCCCTTGTGTAATGAGGGCTTATAGAAGTGTAGAGGGGGCATAGTTACATTCAAGAGACATGGACCTGTCTTTAATTGAATTAATTTAATTAATCTAACTTAATTTAAAACTTACAAACAAGTGCTGCAAAAGTAAAAAGGGGGATTTTATTTTATATTTTTCCTTTTAGACTAACGGGCTGCAGCTCACCCTCCAAAATCAAGAGGACAGTGTTGCAAAGCTGCATTTCCAGTGAGTCTCTTTTACACGTGAGTAATATTTAAAGGCTTCTGTTAATGAGTGCTGACAAAAAGGGGAATTCCTGGTCCTGTAAATATATTCCTTTATGGCCTGGGATAAGAGACCGGCCTGGTAGATGCACTTGAAAAGTAATTTCTGTCTAATATATTTTCAAATATGAATTTAAAATTGTTTAAATAACCAACTGCAGATATTATTATTTATTAGATAAAATTGTAATTTTCACCATATAATGGGTAGCTTTGATGTGCCCTTTTTACCATTATCTGCTGGAACTCAAGACATTGCATAGTCAGTTGGTAATCTACATATTAATAGTAGTGGTACTGTACCCAGGTATGTGCAGCAAGCTTTGGTGGCACTGGGTCATTTATTTTATTTTGCTGAACAGGGAAAGTGCGCCACACTCTGCCATGGATTCTAAAAGGTGGGAGGAGCTACAGCGCCACACTCTGCCATGGTTTCTATAAGGTGGGAGGAGCTCCAGCGCCACACTCTGCCATGGTTTCGATAAGGTGGGAGGAGCTCCAGTGCCACACTCTGCCATGGTTTCGATAAGGTGGGAGGAGCTCCAGTGCCACACTCTGCCATGGTTTCGATAAGGTGGGAGGAGCTCCAGCACCACACTCTGCCATGGTTTCTATAAGGTGGGAGGAGCTCCAGTGCCACACTCTGCCCTGGTTTTAATAAGGTTGCAGGAGCTCCAGCCTAAACATAAGAGGAAACCAGCAATTTTCAATGTACTTTTTGCAAAGATGTTTATAATGATGACATAAGGGAACATACTCTAAAAAATAGGGCTCAGTGGCATATTGTACCGTAAAAAGGGGGCTCACAGTTGTCTGGGACCCCTGTGACAGTGGCTTGGGGCACAGCAAGGGCTAACAGCAGCCTGGGCGCTTAGTTCAGGAAGGTGGGGCCATTGGTCCAGCGGGTCTGATAGTAGTGTTGGGCCATTGTTCCAGAGGGTCTCACAGCAGGGTAGGGCCATTGGTACAGCATGGTCTCATAGCAGGGTGGAGCCATTGATCCAGCAGGTCTCACAGCCAAGGGTTGAGGATCGCCAACATGGAAGCTCCTAGGTACACATATAATTAAGAGGGCCCTTGGACCATCAGGTCTGGCAGCACTGTAGGGCGCTTGTTGCAGTCGTCTCACAAAAGTGCAGGGCCCTTGGTGCAGGAGCCATTAGAGCAGTGTGGGGCCCTTGGTCCAGAAGCCATCACAACAACATGGGTCCCTCTGTGAATTAGGTCTCACAGCAGCATGGGGCCCTCATTGCATTAGCTATCACAGCAGCGTGTGGCCCTCGGTGCAGCATGCTGTCCTTGGTGATGCCGGTCTCACAGCAGCGTGTGGCCCTCGGTGCAGCACGCTGTCCTTGATGCAGCCGGTCTTACAGCAGCGTGGGGCCCTTGGTGCAGCGCGCTGTTGGTAGGAGGTGGCTGTTCTCACAGTCCCAGAGTTTCTTCATTGCAGGGCTGGTTAGGTTAAGGATTTGAGGACAGTGACCGCTGGACTGCGCCGCAAAGTGATTGATATAACTGGCGATCAGTTGCGTCACCTCTGCGATCTGCAGGAGAATAGAGGGTTAGGTGTATATATATAAACTGACCAGAATATGCCAAAGTAACTCATATACACAAGATATACCTTTGCTTTTGTCATTATAAACAGCAGCTTCACAATGAAGCTCTTGGCTGTGCAGCTGTCACTCATCTGCTCTACTACCATCATGAAATCCTCCCGGCAGCCCCCGAACGTCAGCACACTGGGATAGTGGTAGAAGGCCATCACCTGCTGCAAAGTCAAAAGCACAATCAGAGAGAGATATTAGGGCACACAGTTGGACTACGCATATTTAATATGTAACTGGAGTTTGGGGGATTTTTCTTTAGTTCAAAGGTTAAAACAAAGAATAGATATAAACTGTAAGACACTACAACTCTGTAGTGCATTGGCAGTCACAGTCACCCATTCATAGTTTTACCATTTTCACCACAGAGACTGTGTGGAATTATAAAAGCAATACAAAAAAAACAAAGGTGTCTCTCCCTGCAGTGTATAACTGTTCTCCGTTTTATCCTGTGACATAAATAATATGTGTTATAACAAAAAAGATCCATTGGGATTTGATTCCCCAACCTTAAATATCAGAGGCAGTTGCTTCAGCTCTGAGCCATCTCTCTGCTTGACTGAGATCTCTTTGGTATTGGAATGCAGTACTTATATATTCAGCCCGCACAGTATGATCTAATTAATGTCTCATCTGGTGCAGTCTCATTACATATATAGGGCATTTGCATAGGTGAATTTAAAGTATAATCTATATGTTAATGACTTAAAGGGATATGTAAGTGAGCTGGGTTTGAAATGTTTCCTAATAAACAGCTACTGATTAGTTAAAAAATATGTATTATATTGAAAAGTTGAATGTACTTACATATTTATTTGCTAGATACTGATCTGTGGATGTGCACACCCATAGGAAGCTTACATAAAGTGTACCCTGCAGGGTACAATGTGTGACCTCTAAAGGAAACGATAGTTGTGGGGTCACAGCTGAAATTGACCACAAGGAGACAAGCAGAGAGAAAAAAACAGACAGCAACTGCCAGATTGTGATACAAATGTTTCAGTCTTTACCTCCTCATGATTGACCAAAACAATTTTTCAAATTGTATACCAGTTTAGCTTCGGTTTGAAGGGTGTTAACCCTGAGTTTCAACTGACAGAAATGAAAAGATATTTTGCTAACTTCAAGGTAAGCGTTGAAATGCTTATTTTGGTATTTTTTCATCCCCCCAAATTTTTTTTCATACACTACAAATTATCCTATATCAGATGCACTCATAATCCAGCTCACTTACATATCCCTTTACTTTGATCTATACATGTTATTTGAAATATTAATACAACTATAAGTCCAAGAGCTCACACCCCATACCATTGTGCTGTAATCTAGAATACTGATGCCATCTTCATGTACAGCGATCCATTGCGGGTCATCACTCGCAGGAGAGGGTAGTGACGCCTGTGAAAGAGTAACAGTGGGTCACTTCACTAACTGAATGTTACACATACAAAGACTTGCAAATTCTAACTTCCACACCAATCAATATGCCACCTTCTGGATCACTACCTTGTCGTGGTGAAGGGTCTTGTGTACCTCAATGAAGATGTGAGCTATACCATGTAGGGTCACCCAAGATGGGCAGGTCAGAGCAGAGAGGTCAGAAAATTAAAGGCCCACTGGAGATAGAACCCGCACTCACTATTGTACATGTGTGTAAGTTAAAACTAAATAAGCTGCATAACCCTATCTTTTGTGGAGCCAGAACTGGTGTCACGTTCTTACCTTGGCAGTAAAGAGCTTAGCTCCAAAGAGAGGCCATTTTCGTGCCACCGTTAGATAAATCCTGATGCATTCTGGTCCGGAGCAGCCACGTAGCGCTGTCCACTTGGCAGCCACAGTTTCTGCCAATCTCCTGAAATGATACACAAAGCATGGTGAGAAAACATACTTCATGTTACTATGTCTTCCAAGTGTGTCTACACTGTTTATAGGGATAATATTCCAGTTGCACGGCTTTCTCCAGATCTCTCTGCATAGAGCTCCTTGTTGTTATGTTTATCAGAGTCTGTTTGAAATCAAACACATAGTACCTGCTTTGGTCTGCCCTCTGCAGCTCATGAAGACACTGAAGTATTGACTGTGTAATATGACCATGTCTCAGCAGCATATAACAGCATGTTGCTGAGACTTTACCACTGATCTTCATAAGCTGCAGATATGAATTTGAATTTAGCCCATTTTAGAAGGTAGAAACATAATATGGCAATCCTTTCAATAATATAAATTATAGCTTCTTTTGTAAAATGAGATTGATAAAGCAGCTATAACAAGACAAAAGATGCCCACACTAAAGAATAGAATGGAAAGCAGAGTGTACGTTGGATTTTAAGACAGGGCCCACCATTTTTTTTTTAATTTTCTGTTAATATTGTTTTTAACTTTTTTAGTATTCTGTTAATATTGTTTTTGACTTGAACTTACCCCTGTATAGCGGTACGTAATATGTTGGCACGTTACAAAGACAGGAAATAATAATAACTGGATATGTTTGTTAAATAAAAGACTGTAATTTGATTTTATACTTGCCCATTATCATGCCTAGTTCTTCAAAAAAGCATACAGTAAATGTGTGACTTCTGGGGTATGTCAAAATGCCCATGTGGCACTGCTTACATTGCAAAGACAACACAGGTTCCAGATATGGTATCATTTAAAAATATAGGTAATAAGAATTACTTTATCAGTTGTTTTAAAAAAATATATATTTTCCTACAGTAAATAAACACTGACACACTATTTTTATTTAGGCCTCAAGATGTTGAATAAACATACTCGACAGGTCAGCTTGGACTTTTCAAGCATATAAATAATTTCACTGGACCACTAGGGTGTGCAAGATTCAAGACCCTTTTTAAGACTGGCATTAAAGGGCCACTATAGTAAATCATTTTTATATATGGTATTTTGGATAAACTTAGGCTAAAATGCTCTAGAAAGTGTAAAAATAAATGTCTAACTTTTAGACGCAGTTATTCTTTTCTTTGCGGGGTTAAATTTTTATTTTTAAATGGATTATGTCTGCTACTTTTTCAAGGAGGGGTGTCCTTGTAAATTAATATTTACATTAGTCCTGTTGAAAGCAGTGGTAGTTTTAGAAACTTGCATTCATAGTCTCCTGCAACCTCGTGAAGCTGATCAGAAAAAATAAAAATGGTAGATTCTACAGCCGTATAATAAAAGATAATAAATTAGAGGCTGCATTTTTGTTATGGTGAAAAAATATTTTGCCTAAGTATAGTTCTGCAAAATAGTATAACTAGGGGACCACAGTAATTCTATAAATCAAAATGGCTGATGATGCAAAGTGATTAATCCATAGGAGGCCTCTCGTACCTTAGCATGTCTGTAGTGAGTCCCAGCTTGTAGCGTTTGGGGTAGAATTTGTCCAGAACTTGTTGCAGTAGATGCTGAGTCTTACATGGAGATGTCCCTCCTGGGCTTGAAGGCGCCGGTCTGTCTAGATCACCATGCTCCACCTAGAACACAGGTTATATATGAAAATAAAATATTGTGATTAGAAATGATTAATTATCAAAACATAATTAAAATAAACACAGCCTATTGCAAGGACATTACAGCGATCCTTTAATCTCTAAGCATCTCCAACTCACCTGAGCCATTAGTGCCGTCATTTCTAGAGCTAACTCTTTATCAACAGGAAACCTCCCACTAATAATTTCATCATTGACCTGAAAAGCCAGAAGCAGCCTCTCTCGGTCAGTTTCTCCCTTGGCCTGGGCCCTGAAATACATCCTGCAACAGGGAAAATAGAATGGAACATTCACTTACTTGTATATTGGGTCACTACATTATTACATTAGGCTTTTCTATAAAAACAGCAGTGTGACAACCCAGGGGAGAGGGGACCAGTTGCGCCAAAACCCTTCTGCTTTCAGCTACAGAAACACCCCTAGATTGTCAAGGTTTTATAAATCTCAGCGCCCAGCCGTCATGTTCTAGTATCAGGATACATGCACATGATGCCAGGAGCACAGGAAACTCAGAAAGCACATGCAGCAATACTACACCCAGTGGTTGAGAGGCAGAGTCTGTAGTAATAATTCCAGTAGTTAGAATTATTATATACTCTCAGAATAAACCATACATCTTGTTTATGTATTTTTAAACTGACAACTCACATAAAATTTACACAGGACAGCAACCAATTAGAATAAGTCACAACCCTAGACAAACATAGAATTAGCCAAGACCTCCAGAACAAAAGTAGGATCACAAATGAAGAAGTACTCTTCAAAAAGGTGCATTGGACCCAAAAACTGTAATATTTTTCCCTTCTGAGCACGAAACGCCTTGGTGGTTGTGACTCTTGGGTAAATAAAGCCACAGGTTATTTTTGACCCTGTGCCCAAAGAGTACTGCCATTACACAAAAACACAATATTTACTCAAGGGGATCCTGTGCCCCAAGAGTACTGCCATTAAATAAAACACAATACTAATTCAAGGGGACCCAGTGTCCCAACAGCACTGCCATTACATAAAACACAATGCTAACTCAACAAGACCCCGTTCCCCAAGAGTACTGCCGTTACATAAAAGCACAATTTACTGCTCATAATACATAATGTTGGCAAGCACCCCCAAGAGTACTGCCTTTACATAAAAATACAATACTAACTCAAAAAAATACAACACTAACTCAAGGAGACCCTGTGCCCCAAGAGCACTTCTATTTCATAAAAACGCAATACTAACTCAAGGGGTCCCTGTGCTCCAAGAATACTGTCAGTATGCAAATGTGTGGCTCAAGAGTTCTTGATAAATATACAATACTACCTCAAAGGAACCCCGAGCCCTAAGAGTACTGCCATTACATAAAAGCACAATTTACTGCTCATAATACATTATGTTGGCAAGCACCCCCAAGTGTACTGCCTTTACATAAAAATACAACACCAACTCAAAAAAATACAACACTAACTCAAGGAGACCCTGTGCCCCAAGAGCACTTCTATTTCATAAAAACGCAATACTAACTCAAGGGGTCCCTGTGCTCCAAGAATACTGTCAGTATGCTAATGTGTGGCTCAAGAGTTCTTGATAAATATACAATACTACCTCAAAGGAACACCAAGTCCCAAGAGTACTGCCATTACATAAAAACACAATTTACTGCTCATAACACATAATGTTGGCAAGCACCCCCACCAATATGTTAACTAATTTGATCACCAGCTGTCCGGTGAAAAGAGTGGGGAAACCTATCTATTTATAAACTCAACCTAAGAATTAATCCTCCCAGCTAACTACCTGAACCCATCATAACCATCTCATTGCCCTATCTTCAAACCAAGTCAAACTACCCCTCTCCTTCTCTAGGTTCAGCTGTGGGTTCCTTTAGACACAGCAAATACAGTGTGAAAATCTACAGAGGTATCAATCAACTATGTATTGTGTTATCATCAAGAACTTTATCATTTATGCTTATCTGGCCCTTCACGCTCTTCTTTTTGACCACATAAAGGCCAGTCATTATCTTTATTATATTGATTGCCATATGTGTGACTGTAACTTGGCTTAAAAAACCCCACCTGCTCTTGTAAGTTAGTCTCACTATCCTGGTGCCTTCATATTTCCCAGGATGAAGCTCTCGCAGGGCTTGCTCCCACTTGGAGATCACATCACATATCTGAGAGAACACAAAGAATACATTATCATTTGTATCACTCTGGATAGGCTTTCCTTACCTTCTTAAAGGGATCAGTTGCTCTCTCAGGTTTGATTTGAAGAAAACAATATTGTTTGTTTGAGAACATTCAGGCCTCACCCAATTGTCATGGTGGCAGATGACAAAATGACCCCCTCCTATTTTATGGATGGGGAACCATTTTTAGTTTTTACTTGTTTTTTCAGTACATAGAAATATAAATATCCCCAAATATCAAGATATTTCACTTCAGCTATAGGGAATACCTGAACTTACAGGGAAAACACCCCAAGTTTGCCATAATTAAAAAACACATTAAAAACAAATCATTTTGCAATTGAATGCTATTAAAGTAATTCAGCGGGATAAAATTTTTGACTGGGCTTCCCATATAATTGATATAAATCAGATTCATTGACTCCTATGCGTGTATATTATATATCACTGATTAATGTTATCACTCTTTTCAAGGGTTCTGGGATAGTACATGCTTAGGGTTCAATGGTTCTGGGATAGTACATGCTTAGGGTTCAAGGGTTATGGGATAGTACATGCTTAGGGTTCAAGGGTTATGGGATAGTACATGCTTAGGGTTCAAGGGTTCTGGGATAGTACATGCTTAGGGTTCAATGGTTCTGGGATAGTACATGCTTAGGGTTCAAGGGTTATGGGATAGTACATGCTTAGGGTTCAAGGGTTATGGGATAGTACATGTGAGGTAAATATGCCTTGTTCTCACCCTCACATGCAAATGAATAAATCGTAAGAAGCATGTGCTAGCTCTGAGACCTTCTAGGGAGTGATTACCCAAATCTGTAGTTAATAAAACGCAGGGAGGAAGGGAGGAGGCTGATGTATATTCACAAAGTAAGTTCAGTCTAAGGTTTAGCCTACTGTATAATTTTAATGAAAGTATTTGCTTTTACATATAGTTTTTAGTGATACCTGCTTTAAGACACTATGTCCCTTTAAAATGGTTACAGCAGAGTTTTAAATAAGGTATAATAGAAAACTATAGGTATTTTTAGGTATACTATAAGTATACGTACTTTATTAATTGAATGCTATTAAAATGTATTTTCTTACAGTAAAAAGTTATTTGAGAGGTTACAATATTTACTGGACAATCAGCCTTTCTGATCTACCCACCCAGCATAGTCTGTTATCACATTCTGATGGATAATTATTGCCAATAATTGCTAATTTACCAGAGAGGCCAGCTGTATTATTTTCAGTTTTAAGCACTATGCAAAGTACGGGCATGTGCAGACCCAGAATTTTAGGCAGTCTAGTTCTGCCAACATTCATTCTTTAGACACGAACGTTCCAAGTGATCTGGACAAGAGATCAGTAGGGTCACCTTGAAAGCTCCTTGAAGACAGTGCTCCAGATCCCTGCCTGACGGGTCATCAGTGAAGAGAGCGAATCCTGAGTGGGAGGACTTCCTCATCCCGGTCTCCTGGTTCAGCATTTGCAAGAATTCATCTACGGTTGTTGAACCATCGAACCCAACCACCTGAGATATAAACCAAGAGTTGTATTTGATATCAGTGGACCCCCAAGTCTGATCTCCTTTCATTTTTTAAGACCGGGGCACATCCTGCAGTGTACTTCCCAGTAGCTGCCTATTAAGTGAACATCTTTACTGGCACAGTCTGGAAAAAAGTGTTGCATATCCTGCTACAGCAAGAACAAGATGAGAGGAGCTCCAGCCTAAATATAAGTGGTAAAATAGTGTGTTTTCTCAAAAAAAATAAACTTTTTTAATTACAATAATTAAAAAGGTGTTTATAATGATCTTTAGCAATTTATGAGAGCTGGTCCATCACAGTGGGCCTTTATTTAAAATTCCCTTTGGTGTTTTAACAGTTCTGCAGCACATCTAGATATGCGAGTGAAGCCCATGAATTCAGGAGCTATCTCAAAGAGTTGACGTTCCTTACCTGGTAGGTCCCATTCATGAAGTGCACAGGGATACTGAAGGGCAGTGAGTGGTGGTACGGGTTCCTCAGCAGGATAGACACAATCTCCATGCGTGAGGGTCTCGCCTCCCTGTCCCCCGTTCGCAGAGTGCGCTCCACCGACCTCTGACAGTAAATGGCGTACTTGCCTATTTCATTTCTGTTCCAGTAATAAGACAACTGGGTTAAACCATCAGATTTTACCAATCCATATCCTAAAGACTTAGATAAAAGTAATGTTGATAAAGTTGATGGTTAGGAGCTAGCATACTCTCCAAAAGACTACAAGGGCTTACTTATGGTGGCACAAATTAAGTGGCAGCAGCAATAGGTTTCAATTTTGAACGCTCTACATTATCCATTTAGACTTGTCCATACCAATGAGTAGCTAATGTCCAGTCCCCCTTACTGCACTCACTGCTTTGTATGAGGTAAGCCAGGAAATATATTCTTAGCAGATTTAGCCCATCCTTACCTGGTCTCTGCATGTCTCTGAAGATGTTGCTTCAAGTACCAGAGGAAATGATGTTGAGGAAGAAACACGGCTGCACATAGCGCTAAAAGCTGCCAGCACTAGAACAAAACAAATGGGTGGGATACATATATATATCATTAGTATATATATATATATATATATATATATATATATATATATATATATATTATACCATCAACTGTCAGGAAAATGAAAAGCTGCCTGAGATCAGTGCAGTTATATATAGTCTAAACTGAAGATATATTTGTTATTTTAAACCTATTTATAAATGAGTTATTGTAACCACCCGTCAGTGGTCCATGTTGCACTGAACAAGAATTGCAGTATTTATATACAAAATAGCTTTTCTATAATTGTCTAATCTGCAGATTTTATACTGAACTCCATATATTATGTAAAGAGCAGAGGGAACAGTGACAACTACTCTGAAAATGTAAATACACACCAGAAAACACTAGTACGGCCAGGTCAGGGTTCATGGACAGTGTAGGTTGAATCTCAGTATATTATTTTTGGTAATAATCCCTTTGAATGACAGCCATTAAGTTATCAGCCAATCATATCTCATATTCCCTCATCACACTCCCAGAATCCTCAGCTTTTGTCGGTATAAGAGAGCAGCTGTGTATGATTTTGCCGGATTATTAAGATCTTTCTTACATGGTTGGAGTGGTCACCTGTATGAGAGAGTGGTTCTGCGGCTGTCTGCAGCTGGTTTGCTTGATGAGCTGACAATACATCTCATTCTGCAGCTCCGTATGCGTCAGGCAGACCTGTAGAGCCGTTTGCGCCAGCGATACGTGATAGTCTATAGACGGGGTTTCGATCGGCACGTTTATGAACAACTGACACAGCTAAAAAAACAAGATAACACACGTAAGAAGAACAATGTACAACTCACACAGAGAAGGGTCTTGGTATATATACAGTACTGAGTGGAGAAAAAAGAAATGCCACAATGAGAAAAAGCTGCCTGAAATCAGTGCTGCCATGCTGCAGGTGAATATGACAACACAGTCTTAATTAAATATGCAGATTCACCAACATTTAAAGGGAAGATTATAAGAAACCCTTAAGTTGTAATCACAGTTATGTTGACACAGTTATGTCAACTAGTAACCTGCCCATCATAAATGAAGGTATCATATAGTGTGTGTGTGTGTGTGTGTGTGTGTGTGGGGGGAGTATTTGATCCCCTGCTGATTTTGAACATTTGAAATGATCAGTCTATAATTTTAATGGTTGATGTATTTTAACAGTGAGTGACAAAATAGACAGTTTCCCTTGGGTTTATTTTTTCTGTTTGCCTTCCTCTGCATTAATTAATAATTAAAAAATAAATAAATAGTTGTTTAGTAATTAATGAACAATTAATTAACAACTAATTAATAACTATTTCGCATATTGTAGATCAGAGGAGCTCTAAAGGTTGAAATTGATGGATGAAAGTCTTTTTTCAACCTTAATTACTATGTAACTTTGAATAACAAAAAACAAACAAACAAGAAAAACGCATGTCAAAAAAGTTTTAAATTGATTTGCAGGTCAATGAGGGAAATAAGTAGTTGACCCTTTCGACTTAGTACTTGGTGGCAAAACCCTTGTTGGCAATCACAGAGGTCAGACGTTTCTTGTAGTTGGCCACCAGGTCTGCACACATCTCGGGAGGGATTTTGTCCCACTCCTCTTTGTAGATCCTCTCCAAGTCATTAAGGTTTCAAGGCTGATGTTTGGCAACTCGAACCTTCAGCTCCCTCCACAGATTTTCTATGGGATTAAGGTCTGGAGACCACTTCAGGGCCTTAATGTGCTTCTTCTTGAGCCACTCCTTTGTTGCCTTGGCTATGTGTTTTGGGTCATTGTCATGCTGGAATACCCATCCACGACCCATTTTCAATGCCCTGCCTGAAGGAAGGAGGTTCTCACCCAAGATTTGATGGTACATGGCCCCGTCCATTGTCCATTTAATGCTGTGCAGTTGTTCTGTCCCCTTAGAAGAAAAACACCCCAAAGCATAATGTTTTCACCTTTATGTTTGACAGTGGGGATGGTGTTCTTGGGGTTATAGGCAGCATTCCTCCTCCTCCAAACATGGCAAATTGAGTCGATGCCAAAGAGCTTGATTTTGGTCTCATCTGACCACAACACTTTCACCTAGTTCTCCTCTGAATCATTCAGATGTTCATTGGCAAACTTCAGACTGGCCTGTACATGTGCTTTCTTGAGCAGGGGGCCTTGCGGGCGCTGCAGGATTTCAGTCCTTCACAGCGTAGTGTGTTACAAATTGTTTTCTTGGTGACTATGGTCCCAGCTGTCTTGAGTTCATTAACAAGATCCTCCCGTGTAGTTCTGGGCTGATTCCTCACCATTCTCATGATCATTGAAACTCCACAAGGTGAGATCTTGCATGGAGGATCAGACCGAGGGAGACTGGCAGTTATTTTGTGTTTCTTCCATTTGCGAATAATCGTACCAACTGTTGTCACCCTCTCACCAAGCTGCTTGGCGATGGTCTTGTAGCCCATTCCAGCCTTGTCTAGGTCTACAATCTTGTCCCTGACATCCTTGGACAGCTCTTTGGTCTTGGCCATGGTGGAGAGCTTAAAATCTGATTGATTGCTTTTGAGGACAGGTGTCTTTTATACAGGTAAAAAGCTGAGATTAGGAGCACTCCATTTAAGATAGTGCTCCTAATCTCAGGTCGTTACCTGTATAAAGGACACCTGGGAGCCAGAAATCTTGCTGATCGATAGGGGTCAAATACTTATTTCCCTCACTGACCTACAAATCAATTTATAACTTTTTTGACATGCGTTTTTCTTGCTCGTTTTTTTGTTATTCTGTCTCTCACTGTTAAAATACACCTACCATTAAAATTATAGACTGATCATTTCTTTGTCAGTGGACAAACATTCAAAATCAGCAGGGGATCAAATACTCCCCCCCCCCCCCCCCACTGTATGTTTTGTTCAATTGTCTGTTCTGTCTCTCTCTGTGCGCCCTCTGTCTCTGTGTGCTCTCAGTCTCTCTCCCTCCTCCTGCCTCCTCACTCTCCCCCTCCTCTCTCTCTCCCTCACTCCCCATCCCCTCCTCCTCTATCTCTCTCCCTCCCTTGCCCATCCCTCTCTCTCCCCTCCCTTGCCCATCCCTCTCTCTCCCCTCCCTCTTTGCCTCTTCTCTCTCTCCCTCTCTCTTTTTCTCTTTCTGCCCTTCACTCTCTCTCCACCTCCCTCTCTCACTCACCCATCCCTCTCTCTTTCCTCCTCCCTCTCTCTCTTTTCCTCCTTCACTCCCCTATCCATCTCTCTCTGTCCCCATCCCTCTCTCTCTCTGTCCCCCTCCACCTCTTCTCTCTCTTTCTTTCCCTCCCTCCTCCTCTCTCTCCCTGTGTCTTTCCCTCCCTCTCTCCCTCCCTTTCTGCCTCTCTCTCCCTATCCCCCTCCCTCACTTGTGCACTTTGAGGGCTCATCTGACCATGTGCGATTCACTGAAACAACTGAGCATGCGCAACTGCGCACTCTACTCAGGTGTTTGTGTTATACCTAATCATTGTGACTTACTCCCTAGGGGTCTGCACATGCTCATCGTTATAGCAAGTATATGTAGGTTGAGAGAAATGTCCAACAATTCAATTACTGTGTATAATATATATCCAGAGTGTGTGAAATAATTAGCATTGATTAGGTTCTAGCAAAAATAAGACTTCAAGCTTTAGGAGGGTTAAAAAAGAGGCAGACTGAAAGATAAACTCAAATCTGTTACCTCTTACAACCTATATTTTTAAGTAAAACCATATTTTGAAAATATTACTGCCTTGGTAAATAGGCTTGGATGTACACAGAACAGAGGGTTAGTCATTCTCCATTCTTTCCTTCTGAATACCATCTCTTGGTACCTTGAAAAGCTTCAGAGCCTCGGTCTGTAGAGCTTCAGAGGGTAGAGTGGTGAGAGAGCTGTGTAACCCGTCCTTACTGTAGCACAGCATGGGGTGTTTCCATAGGAGAGATCCTAAAACATACAAGATAATGATAAGAGTCGGCCATTAGCACTGGAAGATTAAACACCATCTGTGTGTTACAAAACAAGTAACTCTGAGATGTCTTGTAATATTACACCATGAATAAACATCAAATAGCAACACATATCTCACTCAGCTTTGCACAAGATATTCTTATGACTTAGCTGGTCATGTTTCATTATATATACAGCAATTTCAAGAAAGGATCCAATCTACAGTTCTAGCAGCAGTTTCAAAAAGGGAAACACATTTCCTACATGCCTTCTTTTTACTATCTATCTGATGGTGCAGAGAATATTTTGTGAGCCTTTAATATTATTAATTATACAGTTTAATTGTTAGTTTACACATTTAGTATAAAGATAAATGCACTTTTTTTATACTTATTTATATTAAATAATTAAATTCACTTACCTGAATCTCCATCCAAATCTAGGAGTTTCCCAATAAGCTGCTCGTATATTGTACCAACTTTGGCACCAGTGCTACCAGCTGCCACTGTCAGATGGTATAACCAGGTGTCCTACAGGTGAAAAGATTTTTATATACTTTATCTTGTGAATGCAAAAGCCCCAATATTGATAAAATGCATTCCCCGGTCCTGCCCCTACCTTTTCATGCTTGGTGCCAATCAGCAGGTACGTTGGGCTTTGGTGTTCAGGGTGAATGACCAGAGTGAAATGGGATGAGAGGAACCCACGGCTGCTGGCCTCGTAATCTTCATCAGAGTCACACGATCGATCAACCTCTTCCACCTTCGCCTTTCGGACCTTCAGCTGCCCCAACGGACACTTCAAGGTAAAGAAAAGAGCTTTGGGTAAAACCACCGGGTCTCTCCTGGCTCTTTAGGCTTTGGCTAGTTGTTCACTAGATTCTTTTTAATCAGTAGCACATTGATAAGATCAATGGACAGCTGCCCAACATTTTGTACAGCATCAATTGGTGTCATTGTATAACACGCTATCTAGTTCAGCAGCCATCGTAATGATAGGCTAATTCCCAGCATGCACTCCTCCGTACATTACTGCTCAATCTAATTTTAACATATTAAAATTGTTTATGGCTATAACTTAACTATATTCATTAAAAGCTGGATTATATTAATGATAGAATATGGGATCTATATCCGATGCTTTCCTCTCTCCTAGATCTTCTTTGGTATTTTCTTTAATATAGCAGTAAAACAAACTAGGAATAAACAATGGACTTTATTCACTCAAGTGATGGTATTTCACTAGTTAGGTGACACCTATTTAATTCCTATGTTATTCTATAAACTTATGCATTTAAGGGTGAAGACATCTCTCTAGCTTGGCAAAGAGGCTCAGAGAATAAGGTAGATTCTTATGACAAATTACACTTGATAGGAGATTGACAGAGCCAAAAAAGAAGGCCATTTATAGAGATACGTTGTCATTTTGAAAAAATATTGAGGAGCCAGAATTACAACTTTACTCTCCTGGCTCCAGTATTGATGTCAATACAATGAAATGTACAGACCTTGTCTTCATGAGTCCGATAGTAATAAAAGTTTTTGCCGATTAGCGCACACCAGACCACCTTGGAGTGACCGTGTTTCACCTAAATGGAAATGTAATTGTCAGTTACAAGGTCCAGCTGGAACCATAACAAATGAACACATGGAGGACCACTAATCATACTGTGGCACAATAGTTCATCTAGTATAATCAGAGCCCTGTCATCTCATGTAAAGCTATTACTATTTTCTCTCTTCTCACCACTAGGAGGCTGCCATCTTGGCCTCTCATCCGTCACTATGTGAGGTGGGCAGACAGCAAGCTGTGAAACTTCATATTACATTCATTAATGCAAACACTGCACAGACTGCAGTTTCCTAGTGGTCCATTGCGTTGTGTCATATACATGGTAGCATAGACCAATGGGAAGCTGAGGCAGTGATACATTTGCATTAGGAGATGCAATATGGAAAATTACAGTTTGCTGCCCACCCATCACACACAGTGGGGTGGCAGGAGCAAGCATGGCAGCCCCGTAGAAGTAATACATAGTAATAATCCATAAATATATATATATATATATATATATAACTAGAATTACCATGCAGGATGCAAGTTAATGTTTAAAGGGCCCTATCATGTTTACTACCCTTCTGGATGGATCTTGTTGTGGTAAGTGGCTTGTATACCTCCGTGAAGTTGTGAACTATACCATGTAGGGTTACCCAAGATGGGCAGGTCACAGCAGAAAGGTCAGACAAATAGTGGTCCACTGGAGAAGGAACTGGCAACCCACTCCAGTATCTTTGACATATAATTCTTATGGATAAGCACAATAAGACACAAGATGTGCCTGGCGTGATATGGTTCAAAGGGTCACTGGTAGTTGGACTCGACTGTACGACTAAACAACAACATATTTACTACAGTGTCCTTTAAAAATATTTTTGTTCTTTATAAGTGTAGGTCTTCAAAATAGTGTGCTTTAAATATAGCTTTAAATATATTGAATATGAAATATAAAATAATTAAATATATACTGCAGTGGTCCTTTAAGTTAAAAAATAAAAATCATGTCTTTATAAAGGTAATTGAATTAGACAGACGTTGCGCACTCACTTTGGTCAGCCAGCCCTTCACGGTGGGCTTGTCATCACTCTGCTCTTGCCCCGGCCCTGCTGCCTGCACTTTGAGCATGTTCTGTAGCACTCGGATCCATTCCTCGAGGATGTTGGGGGAGTCAGCAGTCAAATAGTAGGTCTTTTTTTCGGTGATGAGCTAGAATTAAAAATAAAGAATGTGACATCAGATAAGAAGCAGACCATCTACTTACCGTCCTGTATTAGGATCACTCATACTCACTTTTAGCGCTACGGAGTATGTTGGCGCGTTACAAATAAATGATACATAGTTACATAGTGATTGAGGTTGAAAAAAGGCTTTTACTCCATTAAGTTAAACCTTTTTAGACCTTCTCTGAACTTTGTAAAATGCAGATGAATTGTTAATTAAATAATTGTTAATTAAGAAATAATAATAGTACTTATAAAAGGAGAGCGACTGGAATGGTGCATGGTCTGTAAGACATAAGATATACTGAAAAACATTTTTTCATTAATATGTATAGCTTAGATATCTTTTTTTTTATATACACAAAGTTCCACTAGATGGGTTTGTTAAAAATTGATTAGTTTGTTTAAAATAAAATAAATTTGCTTTTTAAGAGTAATTTATATTATGATTCTCCAAAGCAGGGGGGCTTTGGTAAAAACCTTTAAATTTATCATTAATAAAGATTGGTAGTTGGGGTAGTTTCCAGAAAAAAAAGTGATGTAAGAACAAGATAGACCGATACATGTAGCTGTTCACATGCACTTTTATTTTTCCCCAATAAAAAATGTCAGTCTTCATCTATACCATACTTCACAACTCACTCACCTGGAATGTTTGAAGTCCTTCCCCGCGGACAATCCGACAGGAGGAATTCAGCTCAATCTGACCTTGAGGCTTCCTGATGACATCACTCTGTAGGAAAAAAAGCATATGGGTCTCCTATTCAATGATTCAGAAAAGCCATATTTAATATTACACTTACTTTCACACATCAGCTTCTAAACCTTTAGTTGAGATGCTTGTGTCAACTGCTAATGTAGTCATCAAGCAGTGGCAGCAACTCTGACTGGGAGGCAGCCGTAAATAGTCATACACAAGACAGGAGCAGATGCTCCTCAATGGCTGCAGAGTTATATTGGTTTATCTTGGAAAGTTACAAGTTTGTGTCTGATCTTTTAGGACAAGTCAAACATTGCTCCACCCCACATAGGGTGCGGAGTAAAGACGTTCAACAGGAAGATGATGTTTGAAAGTACGTTTTTAAAACTGAATATTACTTTATATGCATTTTATTAAATGTCAATGTCTAATTAACCCATCTATAAAGCCATATAATGAGAGACTAGCATGCAGTCTAGGAAGACTGAATTTGCGTTCAAAATAAATGTATCCAAGTGTAGATAAACGTAATAAATGGCGCACTGTATCATAGAATATATTATATACTATAATTTTATACTAATGTAGTCACTTCCATGCTACATTGACTCACAACCTTTGTTTGATAACTGTATTAGATTGAAATTGACACCACACCCCTTCCCCCTTGTTGGCCTAGAAGCTGGATATTGCACCAAAGGATGCAACTATAGCTCCCCAGAAATGTAAATGCCTGGCTCGCAAACACAACTTCCACCAAAGTGTCATGGATGCTTCCTGGGTCCTAGAGAGGCATCACATTTTTTTTTCTATTTAGAAAACGAGCTGTGTGACTTTTTCCTGATTAATTAGTCAAACTCAAAGATTTAGACATATATATGTTTAGTTCTGTAGTGGTCCTTTAAACCGAATGAGAAAATACGAACAGGGCAGGATTTAAAGTTATTATTGCTTAAAGGGACATTAAAGGCTCCTGGTCATTACTAGATATATAATATCATTGTGTATCTATTTACTCTAAGTACTTTAATTAAGAAGTGCTTATATGTTTTTACTGCCTAAAATCATACAAATAGTCCCTGTATGGGTCTGTCCTCTTCAGCGTATGCAGTCTGTATTGTCATCTGTATGATGTCTGTATTGTTAGATTTATTTATAATCTGTTATATACAGGATATAAACTAACTTACAGGTGACTTGTAGTACAGAATCTCTCCGTTTCTCAGGACAAACCACCGTCTCTTCCAGGTTTTGACATGACTCCCCATCTTTAGAAGGTATCCAGACTTCTCAAGAGGTTCCTTTAAAGAGAGAACTCAATCAGGACCGAAAATATTCTATCATTTAATAAATAGCTTATTTTTACATAATACACATTTTTTTTGCATGAAAAATTAAATGATTGCAAGTGTAGAAAATGAACCTTAAAGCCATACAAAAATAGCTACAGAGTAAAGTGTTTACTCCTCCTACAGACTGATGTGTTCAATGAAATAGTGTTGAGAGGACGTCTTGTCAAGTGATCATTTACTGGCTAATTCAGAGCAGTTTTGAAAAAAATTCTCATATACTAGAACATAAACAGCTGATCTAATTGGGCCATAAAAATCGCTGTCGATACATTTATTAATACAACAGACATGCTTGAATTCCTTTACCAAATTTTGCCCATTTCCCATAAATCTTTCACCTCCAACTTCATATTATGACCTCTTGTACTTACATTCCCTTTTCCGGAAGATACTTCCTTCATGAATTTTATTAATACCTATATTTCAATGCTTTCATTATATTCCCCTCTCTGTTCTGTCCTATAATGACATTTTCAAACTAGAGATCAGGCATTTCTCATTTCTTTATGACATTACTTTGATACATTTTAAGGTTTCTACCATATTCCCCTCTCCCTTGTTGAATAATAATTTACACTTAAAAAGCATTTCATTTTATTTTAAACAAACTAATTAATTTTTAACAAACCCATCTAGTGGCCTTTTGTATATAGCTGCACTACACTATCAGCATGCTGTGATCTCTTCCCTCCCAGCAGCAGTTCCCAGAGTAGGGGGATATATATATATATATATATATATATATATATATATATAAATATCTATCTATCTATCTATCTATCTATCTATCTATCTATCTATCTATCTATCTATATATATATATATATATATATATATATATATACACATATACATACACACACACACACACACACATTCATACATAAATATATATATACTAGGAAATTGGCCGGCAAAAATTACGGTAATAAAATTGTAAGGCTGGCAATGCTGTTTGCCACACATTGCGATCCTTTCCTCCGCCTACTGTACGGGCCGCTCATTGCAGGGTTCATTAACCTGCAAGTTTAGTTCTTGGGAATGCCATGTGTCACTTTCCAGCATCCCCCCCCTGTCCCTTCTCTGTGTCTTTCTCCTCTGTGTGTCTGCTGAATGTTTGCGTGGAGCGCCCTGACTGGCGTTGGTTTTATTTTCAAAACCTGCATGCCTGGCGTTGTTTGCGTAAGTGTTACAGTCTTTGCCGTTGTGTATTTTATAAGTCCTGCGTGCCTGGCGTTGCTCAGCCTCGTTTTCATCCAGTTTCAAAATGTTTACGTTTTTTCGGCCACCATTTTTTTTTTGCAGTCGCCGTTCATCGCGAGCCCTGCAATGAGCGCCGGCCTAAGTACCACGAGGCTTGCATCCTAAGTCCCATGGGCCTCGCGATGAGCGCCTGCAACGAGGGCCGCAAGTGCGTGACCAACATTGCAAATGTCCCCAACACTGACAACTATTATAGTGATATAAATTCTGGGCATGAAACAATTTTCTTAACCTGTTTTAGAAGTTCAATTGTAAGCACAAATGTACTATTTATTTACCGTGCTACTGTACAGTGGAGGCTTCTATCACTCTTTTGCCCACCATAAATTAAAATATTATTGTGGTAAACTACCTGCCCTGAAAAATCTACTACACAAGCTAAGGAACCGGCCCCACGCTGTTGAGAGGCAGTAACCTTGAAACAGCTGTACGTAGGTGGGATTCCTGGCTTGTGTATAATCCATCCTGAGCTTTGCTGTGTGATACAACCGGCATATGCTTAAGGGAAGCCATGTTTGATTTGGTATGGATGGCAAGAGCAAAGCCTTTGTGGGCACATTTGAATGTTCCTGCCAAGGTTTCCAGAATGCAGTGTAATAACTGTATTTCTCGGAATTCTGGGCATGAAACACGTTTTTTTTTAACTTGTTTTAGACGTTCAAATGTTAACACAAATGTACTATTTATACATATCAATATATATATATATATATATATATATATATATATATATATATATATATATATATATATAATTTAAAAATATATAAATAAATATAAATCTCTGTATATTGAATTCCCACACCTTTGCAGAAGATTATTCAGATTTTCTATAAAAATGTTTTTATGTCCATAGCAGTGGTGCTTTAATAATTCCCCCCCCCCCCCCCCAAGCAAATGCTCCTTATTCGGTGCTTGTACTGTATAAAATACAACATCTAAGGTGGCAACCCGGGTGCTGGATCTGCGTGGTCGGACTGGGATCGTCGTGGGCTGGACCTGGGTCTTGTTGCAAAGCTTTAGTATAATTATGTCAGAAGGGGCCTTACTAAGAATTCAAAACTTGCCTTTGCACAGTGGCAAAACTATTAAAAACATGGTGGAAAACTCAATTAGCCCTTAAACTCACAGTGCACACTCCTTCCATGGAGTAGGACGACGTCCGCAGGAGCTTGTGTTCTGGTTCCGAATAATCACTGTCTAACGAGTAGGCGTCGGGGGGGATGGCGTAGTCACTCTCTGAGCTCATTGAAGACATGGACACTCCTGCAGAAGGAAGAAAAGTATTCACCTCATCTGTAAATACTCAGCAAGAGACCGATCATCCTGGTGATAAATCACCGACACGGCCATTATTTAACTCTCTTATTCACGTTTCATCAAAATATTTGCAGAATAGTTTCTTTCTTCCAAAGTGCAATTTATCAAAATGAAACAATTCCGTGCCCCCCCCTCCCCACAACATGTGGGATTTGTTTAAATGTACTTAGAAATCATAGATACCATCATATAGAGCAGTCATAATCAAGTGGGAAAAACATTAATACATTCAAAGTTCTTTTCACAAGCTTTTATAGCCTCTTCATTGCAATAATACATTTTGTCTTTTTTGTGTCCTTTGGGGCTAGTGTGTCTGAATAATTCAATGGAAAATATGGCATTGTGACTTAGAGTGCATTGGCATTTGCATGGAGATTAAATGCATTAACTGTAAAGAGGCTAATGTGAGCTATACCATGTAGGGACACCCAATATGGGCAGGTCATACTCGAGAGGTCAGACAAATTGGATATACTGGAGAAGGAACTGGCAACCCATTCCAGTATCTTTACCAAGATAACCCTATGTTTAAGCACTACCAGAGACACAACGATAGATGCGCCTGGCATGCTGAGGTCCATAGGGTCACAGAGAGTTGGACACAACTGAACCACTAAACAACAACACTGTGAATGGCTGCAAATGGTTGGGAAGTTTGCAATTTGTAGAAGCAATTTAGCACTTGGAATAAAATACACTTTCTGAACTTTTGCAGCACAAATGTTTTTGTAAAATCACCTTTTTTAAATGCACAATAGAGAATTTATAAGATACATGGTGTGTGGAACCTTATTTTTTGCACGGATTCTTATAAAAGAGACACTACTTTATCTTCATTAGTCCTATATTGACCCTTCTACATATATTAAGTGTTTTTTTTTATTTTTGAGGAAGGTGTAACCTCTTTTGCAGAATACCAGGGGCATAGGAACTGCGGGGAGATGGGGGTAAATCGCCTTAAATTATATGGTTAGAGGGAAGGTTTATATATATTTAAATTTAAATCTATGCCTGGTGCCTAGTAGGAGGAAAGAGATCACAATGTGCATCAGCATGCTGTGACCTCCTCTCCCTCCCCAGCAGCAGTTACCAAAGTAGGGGAGGTAGGTGATGTTATTTACACACACACGTAAAAATATTTGTCTATCCCTTCCAATTTGTTTCTATTTCTACGCCCTTACTGAAACCAAGTCTGGCAGCCATTGTTACCTCGTTTCATAGCCCTTGGACTCCCAGGGATGCTGTTCTTTTTTGCCTCAAACCCAGCCATGGAGGTCCTGAAGCTGGCGCGGGAGGTGTTGTCATCCTCGGATCCCGATGACTCATCCAGGAAAGGGACATTGCTGATCTGTGTGGCTCTCTGGAAAATAATCACTATATTACATGGCATTGTGCCCATGTGTACATGGCAGAGCATTATTAGATATCACCCTCTTTGATTCCGGGGCTGGTTGGTCACCTTCCAGTGCTCATGTGGACCGGCTCTGAGAGCCACAACAGGATCATACTACATGTGATACTACTTTTTTTAACGGTTTAGAATAGAGTCGATTTTAACTAAATGATAACCTGTCTATAACTACTTAATGGTAGTGCTATGTATAAAGTGTCAGACTCTCCTCATCCTTCTTTGTTCATGAGGACCAACGGATAAAGTTTCAGAGACCAGGACCAACTTTTGAGAACCACTGGTCTCATGGGCAGATTTATAACTAGGTGAACAAGGCATCTGCCTAGGGGCAACTGTCTGGCAGGGGCCACTTATTTGCAAAACAAATAATTCAAATTTCAGTTTATTTATGTTTTACACACAGCCACTGCCTTCTCTAGCTGGATGCCATGAGCATGTGGGGAAGACACCAGCAAGGAACCAGTAAACTATATCATTAAGATTATGAAACTTAACATCTTAATAGTTAAGATATTAATAACAGAACATTGTCTTTTATGGGGGATATATTCTCTCTCGGTTGGGTTACGGTTATTGTCCAGGTCTTCTTGCCTGGGGTAATAAGAGGACCATATATTGACCATACATACAATATATTAATATGTTACATCCCACATTTGACCCTAGAGTTATATCTTGCAGGCCTCTGTTTTTGTTTCTTAGCTTCCCCCAACAGAAGAGACCAGATGTCCACCCATACAGTGGGCTTTATACATGGATTTACCTGGATGGGTTTTGCCTGGTGTGGCTGTATGACTTGAATTTGTTTTAAAAATGAGCCAAACATGGACAATATCTCACACCAAAAGCCACTTGGCTCATCAGATCATGTGGTGGTCATCCCTATCTACATTTAGGTACGAGGCACATCTTGTGTCCATGTCTAGTGAATGAACACGGAGCACCATGAGCCAACACAAGCCACTTGAACACAATCCCCCCAAAAAACAAACATCTGATCTCAAAAAAAGCAAGTCATGAACAAGGATGCCCAACTGGTCGGTTTGTATTTTTACATTTAAATTAATGGGTCTGAAGTATTTACTTTATTTCATCATCTTAGTTTATTTTAACTACTTTTCTTTGACCCCAGTACCAGGATGGGGAGTTCTGAGGTTCGAAATAGAAACCATTATACTTACACCCTTCAGTGTTGTGTAGACGGGAGCGGTGATGTTCTTGTAGATAAGATAGGTAAAAGGACTTGGAGAGGAGCAGGGCATAGTACTGGGATCTACAATGGCAGATACATTATATTATTATTATTATAAGAGCAAACACCTCATTAAATTTATTAATGTGTCATTCAGTTGTGTCCGAATCTCTGTGACCTCATGGACCGAAACACACCAGGCATATCTTTATGTCCATGGTCATGCTGATCCACTTTGTTTTCATGGCAGAGTTACTGGAGTGGGTTGCCAGTTTCTTCTCCAGTGGGCCACAGCGTACAGAGCTCCTAGTATTCCTAAGTAGTCTCCCATGCAAGTACTGACCAGGCCCAACCCTGCTTGGCTTCAGGGTGGTGTGACCTCTGGGTTCCCTGACTGGAATTGAACCCAAGTCACAGCAGTGAAAGCACCAAATCCTAACCACTGGACCACCAAGGAACCCCCTCATTAAATACACACTCTTTTATAGAAATCTAATAACTAAATAGTATATATGTTCACATTGGTAAACATATGTTAAAAACACATTTTCCCAGAAATAGTTATTGCACTGCACTCTGGGAAACTGGGTGGGACATGCAAATGAGCAACTCTTTAATACAATACCATACATTACTGCTTCTACCTGCCATATTACACAGCTTTATGAATTCATTATACACATTTTTAAATGAGAAGGTGGATCTGAAATGCTGAATTTATACAGTTTTGTTTTATAAACAAAAACCTGATCTTTCAGGAGAATGCAAAAAAGCTTGAATTCAAGGATAAAGGACAACAAATCTCTCCTCAGGGGTAACCAGGATGATTTCACAAAGAAAACATACTTTTATTAACGAAAAAGTGTATTTCAAAGTAAAAGATAAATACATCATATACAGCAGAGTGCTGGAGCATTACAGTGCTCAGTATACTAATGTGTGCTTGATAAAGGTGGGAGAGGGGTCTAACTGCCAGATAACATTGCAGATCTTTATTTGACCACTACAGATACAGACAAGCAGACTGTAATCATAATAAGCACATCAAAGCAGCTAATTAATATGTGTGATCTGATCATTTGCATATAAATATAGCAACAACAACATGGAATTTCTCAGGACTGATTCACTTTAGAAAAAACTTAAAAGAATAACCTACCCCCCCCCCCTAAATAACAACTTTATTTTGGGGTGGCAGAGTCCCTTTATATGGAGTATATAATGGATAGCCTTCTGGGCAGATCTTTCCCCACCTCCTGGGTACCTGGAAGCAGATCTACTGTCGTCTAAAACACTAAAGCTCAAATGTAAGTTTCATACTATATATACTTTATCAATTCACTCTCTATTATCACAAAATACATTTTTTATTAAACTCATAGTATGAGCTACTGGGTTCCCTGGTGGTCCAGTGGTTAGGAATTTGGTGCTCTCACCGCTGCAACCTGGGTTCGATTCCAGTCAGGGAGCAAAGAGGTCCCACCACCCTGAAGCCAAGCAGGGTTGGGCCTGGTCAGTACTTGGATGGGAAACCATCTAGGAATACCAGGTGCGCTGTGGCCCACTGGAGAAGGAGCTGGCAACCCACTCCATTATCTCTGCCATGAATACCAAGTGGATCAGCATGACAATGGACATAAAGATGTGCCTGGTGTGTTACAGTCCATGCGGTCACGGATGCACACACACAGATATATGATCCACCACCCCTTCTGGATCGCTACCTTGTTGTGGTGAAGGGGCTTGTGTACTTTAGTGAAGTCAAGTCATAGCAGAGAGGTCAGGCAAATTGTAGGCCACTGGAGAAGGAACTGCCAGCCCACTCAGTATCTTTGCCAAGAAAACCTTATGGATGAGACTAGAGACATACAGGTGTGCTGCTGTCTGTAGGGTCACGGAGAGTCGGACATGACTAAACAATTACAATCTACTATGTAGGCCTTAAACTCATACCCAGGACCATATATTTGTTTTCCTGTTTCATACTCACAAGATACATAGGGTTCATTTGCAAAAGCTCCTTCAGAAAGTCTCATCCCAAACTTAGCCACCGCGTAGATACGACTTTCCTAAAAGGGAAAGATTTAAATTTGCAAATAAATAACCGAACAGATCATTAGACATAATCAATATTATTTGTAAACATTTTATTCTTTAATGAAAGATCCCTGTTTATTAGGTCACAATAAAATACATGAAATATTTCCAGTTTCTGATATAACTTGTAACTTTCAGTGTCTTAGTAATTTGACAGTATATACTTTCAGTGTCCATTTAAAAGGCCAGTGTAAGCGCCAGATACAGAACTGTGAGTATCCAGTTCACCACTTAGTGTGTTAGTTCAAGTCAATACAATAATTAAACAAATTGAATGATTGAGGTGCTTTCTCCATTTCCTTCCTATCATATGATCCACATTGTTTGTCTAGAAGCTATTGAAGTTATCTGGGAGCATGTACACAACAAAGGGGAGATCAGCCACAACTACTGAATAATTAACAGCTTCCTTGTGAGTTTAATGACTTCCAGACAAACAATGTGACCATATGGAGGTGGAGACAGACCCAGCACCTCAGGCAGGTAACATTCATTTTAAAACTATTTTATTTACAGATGGCTTTATTGTTGACTTCAGGTCACCACTTTTTAGTTCAATAAATGTGTGTTTCTAGATACAGTCCTTTATCTGGCACTTACACAGGCCTTTAAAGGGGCATGGAATTCACATATTTTCATATTTCAAAGCAACAAAAGTTTTGGGTTGGCATATGGCTTAAACATCAACTTTTATACAGTGGGCCTTTAATTGGTTGGCAGGCAGCCCAGAACATTTTGGACTACAGTGGCTCTTTAAAAGTTTAACAAAGTATATTATTATTCTTTATTTGTAACGCGCCAACATTTTCCGTATCGCTACACAAGGGTTAATTAGAAGATGAAATACAATAATAACACAATGCACAATAATGGAGGTCCTCGTCTTTGAGCTAAGAATCTTACCCATGAAGGGAATCTGTGAAGGGGTGGTGTTGGAGGTTTGCTTCCTGGCTCCCCTATACCTTCCTCCATGGTCCATATATCTTTCAATGAACATTCAGTGGTCAGATTCAGGCCATTGTCCATGGAAACATCTAGAGATTCTACTAACTCCATCTTCTCAGGCACATCGTCAATATCAGTTTCTTCAACTTGTACAACCTGCTGTGGCAAGACAATCGGTTTGAAGGAGCAGATATCAATGTTGACGATGTGATGGAACTGATCGGAGCCCGACTGTGGTTGGCTGTAGTGCTTCTTGGCCAGCTGAATGCTGTCTCTTGGAGTAGATGGTGTCCGGACCTTCGGTAAGGTCATGCTGTTCCCCAAACTGAACTCTCTTACTGGGAAATGTATCTGTACAGAAGAAGTTGAGGTCACATGCATGGTGTTGGATGAATGTTTTGCAGTCATGGTGGGAGTTGGAAGGGGGCTAGGTGCATTCATATCCCCTGAGGAAGAGGACGAGTCAAGTCTCTGTGAACGGAATTTACTGTTCAAGTCATCTGAAGAGTTGCCCAGATCGGACGTATTGTTTGTACAACTGGAAGAGCTGGAGCTACTCTTGCTTTCAGAAGAGGCGTCTAGTGCAAGAGCTTCCTTCATTACTCTCATGGTGGTTGCCACCAAAGGATCTAATGCAGACTCTGAGTTTTCATCTTCAATTGTGCCATCAGCTATATCCCTTAAAGGACTCTGAGGAGAAGAAGCATTCGTTAGGTTGTCCTTAGCTGTATTGTCATCATCCATGACCTTAGTGGTTTTTTGGTGTTCATGGCTTGTTGCCTCATAGTTTACATCTTTCATACAATGTCCGAGGTTCTCAGAAATTTGATCATCTCTTTCACATGATGGTACATCTGGTATGAATGTCGGACAGGTCTCGGTTGTGTCCACGCAAGGTGTCGTCCCCCATCCTGTGGATAATAATCAATATTTGTTATACAGAACACATGGGAACGATTATAGGTTTATGGTTCAGTAATACATTTGATAATACAAATAAAAATATATTTATATATATATGGGGTTGGGTTCCCTGGTGGTACAGTGGTTAGGACAACATGGAATTTAGAATTCAGCGCTTTCACCACTGTCGACCTGGGTTTGATTCCAGTCAGGGAACCAAGAGGTCACACCCCCCTGAAGCCAAGCAGGGTTGGGCCTGGTCACTACTTAGACAGGAGACCACCTAGGAATACCAGAAGATGTATGCTGTGGTGCACTGGAGAAGGAACTGCAACTCACTCCTGTATCTCTGCCATGAATACCAAGTGGATAAGCATGGTGTGTTGTGATCCATTAGGTCACAGAGAGTCGGACACGAGTGAAACCTCATGCACCTCCACACAAGTTCATTAGGAAAGTGATGCCATGTTTCCAGTGCATGCTGGGAGTTCAAGCCATCATGATGCTTGGTAAATCAGTTAGAGTGATAGACAATAATGAATAAACCCAATAAAACAAGGCTGTTTTGACTGTTCAGGCCTCATATCCACTGACAGTGTATACAATAGTGTGTGACAGGTGCGGAGCAAGCAGCCCATTTTGAATTTTGTTAATCAAGAAGTCTATTAATGGTTAATAGCAGGCTTTAAAGAACACTGTAATGCCCTACAAATATAAGTTAGATGTGCTAATTAGACAATGATCTTTAACGACATTCCAATTCAACGATAAGGAAAAGCAATATTCAACATACTTTCAAACAACGCCTTGTGAACCTCCATTCGAGCTGCTTGCCTCCACTCCTATGAGGTCATCACGGGGTGGAAGCAATTTGTGTGTGGAATCTGGAGTGATCATAGCATTGATCCGGGGAGGGGGATTTATCTGACTTCCAAAGTAATCTCTCAGTGTGACACGCTGTTAGAGCGTTAGAGTGTCCGACGCTCCAGTCCCATCTGTTCTCTCTTAGTGGAACATTTGCTGCTAAATCTCTAAATCCTGAGGATTTCATAACTGGCTGCGCCCTATTACCTCCATGGCTGCCCGAGGGGCCTGCAACTCATTGCTGCAAATTTACTAAATGATGCTGCAAATTAGTACTCCTTAAAGGGATACTGCCAGCACTACAAAATGCAAACACATGGACAGGATTCTTGTACAGTAGTTGAGAGAGTGCTGCTTATTATTAGAGTTCAGGGAGCCAAAGGTTCTGGAGGATTACAGGCTGGTTAGTCTGGTAATGTTATTTCAGCTTCACAATGAAGTATGCTGATACATATACAGTATATATATATATATATATATATATATATATATATATATATATATAAGGGATTTGTTATTATTGTAGTTTGTAGTTTGACACCTGCCCCTTCCCCAATATGTGCTCAGAAGCAGGTAACTTATAAGGTCAACAGCAAATCCTGGATCATGGATACCTTCATGGCCCATCATTAACATATATTTATTTTTGTAATCAAAATTTTAGCAGTTTTACCTGCCTAATTATCTTCTTACTCAGGCTCAATTTCATTTTAAATTTTTTTTCTTGACGGACAGTAGTCCTTTAACCGTTGTAGTGCCATATCCTATTTTAAGAGGCAGCATTTAAAGGGAAACAGAAGCTTCATGTATGTTACTAGATATATAATATCCCTGTATCTATTTACTTGTATGTACTTTATTTTATTAAGAAGTGCTTATAAGCCAAAACTGCCTAAAATCAAACAAATAGTCTGGAGGTGCTCATACTAACCAAATCAAAGACCATCTCCCTGTGAATATGCTGCTGAGACATGGTCCCTGATGGGCTATAACACTATACTGGACAGCCAGCCATACCGAGTCTGTGTCTTTATGAGCTGCAGAGGGCAGATACATACAATGGACTATTTGTTTGAGTTTATCCAGTAAAACAGAGCTTACAGGAGCTTTTTAATAAAATAAAGTACATAAAAGTAAATAGATACACAAGGATATTCTATTCTGGTAACGTATAAGACATATTCTTTTAAATGTATGATAATAAGTTTTGGCCCATTAAATCAACAATATAATTATAGTGTATATCATGGGAGCGTTGGATAAAATATGTTTGAGTGTGAAAGTCACATGTTAAATATAACCAAGCATGCCTCATATCGGTGATAAATAACCGACCCGCGAGCTACAGCGCCAAACAGATGTGAGAGCAGAGCGCGCCGCACTCCTGATATACATAAAGCAGGAGCGGAGCAGTGTGGGCTTCCCCCGCCCCCCATAGGAACAAATGGAAATGTTGGTTTGGCAAATACTATTGTACATCTGCTGGCATTTAAATTGTAACATTTTATAGCACATACTATTTAAACCATAATTTTATGATAAAATTGTCTGACGAGGCTGGTAATTAGGCAGCAAAAATGTCAAAGATAATTTATAATTAGATCAAATAAATGTTGATGCCTCTGCTGAAGGCATCCGTGATACTTCCATGATTTCTTACAGGATGCCAGGCAAGATGGAATCTTTTATAGACAAAGTCTGCAAAATGTAAGATTTTCCTAAAAATACTATTATGCTCAGAGCCTAAGCAGCTGCTTTATGTTTTTTAGTTGGATATCTCATTCAAACATGTGAGGTTCCTCCTAAACTACAGTATCTTAAACATTACAACAACTTTCTTTGCAAATTCTAGAAAAGCAGCTTTATAAAAATAGTCAGGACCATATAGCATATATGTCATATAGCAAGTGCACTATGATAAAAAGTACTTTTAACTCAGGTTTTGGTATATCTAATTAGACATTGATAATTAATAAAGTTCCTATTCAATGACCATTGTTGCCCATGATAAGGTGAATAGGGGGAGCTGGCTTTGTTTAGCAGGCAGTGCTAATTTTTCAGGCAAAAAATTATACCACTACTATGCTGTTCATTGGCTGAAGGCTTGCTGTGTTAAAGTGGTTTCCCTTGGCTACAAGCTTTAGCAGTGGGGCAACTGTATGAATGTTGTTGTTAAAGCCCTTCAGACCTGCCTCTCATGCAAACCTACTTCATCACTGATGACTATATCAGGGTGGAGACAATCAGCTCAACTGAAGGACAATTTGCTAATCTTTGAAGGTTCATATAATACTGAATATTGCTTTTATAAATAATTAAAAAAATGAATTTTATTAATGTCTGATTAAAATATCTAGAAGGGAGAGGGTTTTTTTACCCTGCAGGGAGTCCTCGAGTGCCTGCATCTGCTCCAGCTGCTTTTGATTGAAGATCTTCAGCTGATAATTCTCGATCTCAAGCTAATGCACAAAATGAAAAACAACTATTAGTGTGATTAGGTTAACCAGAGATTCCAGCACCATATGGTATACACAGCTGCAAGGACTTTCTTCAGGACCCATCGGATAAAGTTATAGGTACAGCTTTAGTGTAATTGGGTTAACCAGAGATTCCAGCACACTATGGTATATATAGCCGCAGGGCCTTCTACAGGACCCATAGGATAAAGTTATAGGGATAGGTTTAGTGTTATTGGGTTACCCAGAGATTCCAGCATACTATGGTATACACAGCTGCAAGGACCTTCTTCAGGACCCATAGGATAAAGTTATAGGTACAGCTTTAGTGTAATTGGGTTATCCAGAGACTCTAGCACACTATGGTATATATAGCCGCAAGACCTTCTACAGGACCCATAGGATAAAGTTATAGGGATAGGTTTAGTGTTATTGGGTTACCCAGAGATTCCAGCATACTATGGTATACACTGCAAGGACCTACTTAAGGACCCATAGGATAAAGTTATAGGTACAGCTTTAGTGTAATTGGGTTACCCAGAGACTCTAGCACACTATGGTATATATAGCCGCAAGACCTTCTACAGGACCCATAGGATAAAGTTATAGGTACAGCTTTAGTGTGATTAGGTTACCCAGAGACTCTAGCACACTATGGTATATATAGCCGCAAGACCTTCTACAGGACCCATAGGATAAAGTTATAGGGATAAGTTTAGTGATATTGGGTTACCCAGAGATTCCAGCAGTATACACAGCTGCAAGGACCTTCTTCAGAACTCACAGGACAAAGTTATAGGGACACCGTTAGTGTTATTTGGTTACCCAGAGACTCTAGCACACTATGGTATACACCGCTGCAAGGACCTTCTTCCGAACCCACACGATAAAGTTAGGGGCAGCTTTAGTGTGATTGGGTTACCCAGAGATTCTAGCACATTATAGTACATACAGCTGCAAGGAACTTCTTCAGAACCCACAGGATGAAGATATAGGGACAGATTTAGTGTGATTAGGTTACCAAGAGATCCCAGCACACAATGGTATACACAGCTGCAAGGACCTTCTTCGGGATCAATAGGATAATGTTAAAGATATTTTAACAACATCATTCCTTATGCTAGATCTCATACTTACCTCCTTTAGTTTAATGGTCACCCATTCCTTAATTTTTGCAGCTTTTTCCTCAATGACCTTTGCCTCCTGAGTCCTGAGGTTCATCTACAATGAAGGAAAGAAATCACATATATAGTTATCAGTGCGCTTCACGTTATGATGCTGGTTACGCTGCTGCGAGCCTCGCAAATATTTCCCTAGGGTTTCTGGATCATGTCTTTTGATAGAACTTACACTATGCCAGGACACCTTAGGACAATTTCTTACCTGTTTCTCTAGCAAGGACTCCAGCCTCTGAATCAGATCCTCCTTCTCCTGTACGATGACTGTAAGCTCTTGGTACCGCTTATAAAAAGCATTTTCCGATTCTCCAGTCTTTATATTAGCAAGTTTCAGTTTCTCCTCCATCACTCTGACCTATAAAAAAACATTACAATTACAATATGCAAATAATCAGTGCCACTTAAACACACTGGGAAATCACCAAAACTGCTCTGCATCATCAGGTAGAGGGCTGGAAATCAGTATGGAAAGCTGTTAGCATTTCTAAATTGATCAAGAAATTAATTGGATATTGATTGCAGGCCACTTTGTCAGTAAAAAGGTGAAGAGACACAGAACTCATGGAGAGGTTAATCAGATTAAGCAGTCAAAATCAAGTGGAGAAGCTATAAAAAGTTTTATATTTCTTTCTCTTTTGTAATCACATATATAGTTCTCAGCAGCCGGGCTTAGCAAAATCCATAGCTAACGCGGCCCTCGACAAGTGTAGGCGCTCATCCCTGCGACACCGTACGACTTAGGCAGGGAGCGCAGAAGGCGCTCACTGCGATGGTGGAGATGAGTGCCGTAGGCTCTCATCCCTACGACCCCGCATGCCTTGCGCATCATACCTACAACCCACAGGACTACACATCAACACACAACTGAAAAACACAATTCAAAGTGCGAGATCCGTAGCACTTAGAAAAAATTGCCTATAAAAATTACGGCCCGTAACACCTACAAAATAAAACCGCCACTGAGAGAGAAAAAAAATACGAGCCGCAAAAAATATGAACTTAACGGCCGCATCACACACAGCAAAAAACTTGAAAAACACACTAAATACAAAATAAAACTAAAAAACTAAATACACACACACCAAGGGGGGGACAGCCAGGATGTCTGGGAATGAGGTTACACACCAATCCACTCGAAAATCCCCTAATTAAGAAAAAAATTGCCACCGAAAAAAACAAAAACGAGGCTACACAAGTACACAAAACACCGCCACACACATACGACTTTGACACAGACCAGCATGACCTACTAAATACACTATTATGAAGAACGCCTAACCCGCCTAGTTCATACACAGTCGCAGCTATTTTACAACACTAACGGAAAACTAATAACATTAACATTACAACATACGGAGCTACACAGCTAACCATAACGGTTTCCCCTCGCGCACGCAGCCTATTTACACTGCACACATTGCTGACACTTACAACTCGGCTCACCAACAATGAAAATCTACATTATATGCTGCAGGAACATCAAAACAGATTGTTAGCGCTTCAGCATATTGCTTACTGCATATATTAATTACAAATAGGTAAAGTATATTAATTTATAACTTTAAGAATTAATTAATTACATAAAAAAATACATACATACAGAAAACCAAATACCAAAATGACAGAATCACTATAAACGATAAAGGCGATCAGCGAGCACCTCACAAGGAGCGCCAAAAGGCCATCAGCGCAAACCTTTCAATGAGCGCCAAACATACACCAACCAAGGGGTTTGCAATGAGCGTCGACGGTACTCACACAAACAAAATACTTACTTTGTGTACCAAACAGCATTACCTGCCTTACAATTCTATTGCCGTCATTTTTTGACGGGCAAGTCGCTAGTTCTTTATAAATGGTACTTTTTTAGATTTTTAAATGCTATGTGTGGCTATTTATATTTGTATGATCTTGTTTAGCTACAATGGTCAACAAATTAAAGTTATGTGGAGAAATGCTAGTTAACATGTCCTGAAGGGATCATAAATGACAAGCTCCCTCTTAAATACGCTTTTCCCTGAAATAATACATTTCGTCTTTTCTTCTATTGGAGTTATTATCAGCCTTATTAAATTGCGATTCGTTTTAGTTAGTGAAGATGTTGCTTTTGGATAGAAGTTCACTAACTAAAAACTTCTGTAAAAAAAAAAATGCTATGTGCTTATATAGAGCCCTATTCAATTGGCCGAATCGCAATTTAATAAGGCTGTATATCTGGATAAACTAACAGGATGTATTTTTTTGCAGCAAATAGAGTATATGGGCACTGGCAGGGCGCTTGTGATTTCTAGTTCTTTCAGATCCTGTAGGCGCAAGCACCCGGCATGTTGCAATGAGGGAGGGCATCTGGAGGGAAAACTTATATTAAATAGTGAAATATGCATCAATTTTATAAATAAAGTTATTCCATCTGGTTTAGAGTAATGGAGAACAGCACTGATAAATTCCAGGTCTCTTTAAGGAAGAAATTCGCTAAAAAACTAACATAGCAACACAGCAGTGGCCCTTTAATAATTGTATGTGGCTCGCTGACATCTTTTTTAAATAATGTTTCTTTTTGGTAAGAATAGTTCTATAATAAACAAATGCTCTGGAGAAAATCTAAATCTTTAACACATGTTTTTATGGTGATCAGAGTATTTTCCATTCCTCAGATTGCAAGAAAAATGTATATGGACTGCAAAGAGCATTAATCTTGTAGATAAATGTAACGATTCAGTGCCACATGGGTTAATTAATGATGTATGCACACACACTATATTATATACACACATTCTATATATATTATGAATACGTTTGTCCAATAAAAAAGGTATCACTATTCACTGCTATACTCTGATTTTTCAACTGGATTACTGGACAAAATAATATAAAACAACCGTCTTTGAGATGTATTGTACAGGGAGTTGACCTATGGTAATGAGCCAATAGTATCTGTGGTTGAGGTGGAGATCCTGGTATTTACATTAATTAATTAAATATACCCCCCCCCCCCCCCCCCCGAGGTACACAAGCCCCTTCACCACAAGGTAGTGATCCAATGAAGCTGTGAGCTATGCCTTGTAGTGTCACCCAAGATAGGCAGGTCATAGTAGAGACAAATTCTCTGGGGAAGGATCTGGCATGCACTTAAGTGTCTTTGCCAAGATGGATAAGCACAACCAGAGAATGATGATTGTGCCTGGTATGCTGTGGTTCCTAGGGTCACAAAGAGTCAGACATGACTGAACCACTAAACAACAATTAATATGTTTCCTCCTACTAGTCCTCACTCTTTATCTTGATTTCTCTCTACCACACGTCAAGCACTTTCTACCTATCCCCCACTCCCCAATAAAGCCCTAATACTTTACTTGCTCCCCCACTATGTGTTTATACATAGTGCATGTCTTATAGATGGGTTATGACTTGGGAAATGTAAAGGCATAGTTATATAGTCCAACATCTTCTAGCACGCTTTTAAAAGATCAATTTTAATCACAGCAATTTTTTTGTATGAGAAATAACGGATATACAGTGTAGAAAAATGACATTGCAATATAGACAGTGTCTGATTATTTTGTCCTCCTCTGTACCAATATACAGTATTACAAGAAACAGAGGGGAAGTGAGTCTTATGGATGTCAGAACTGCAACATATTGTGCTTTTGTTCCCATGAATTCATCGCCCTCAAGTATTGGGAAGGAACTTTGAGGCACATAGAGACATGTATACAATAATATAATGATCAATATAATGATACATGAAGGTTGTTTGTTGTTTATTTGGCAACAAACATTTGTTAGGGGATTTTTTTTAACTTAGTTTGGCAAGAAATCAATGCTCCTCATCTTTAAAAGGACTCACCACAACAGGAAGTTGATTTCATTTTAAAGAGCATTAAAAACTGACTATACATTGTACTAGCAGGTTTTCTCTACAGCAAATAATTTCTGAAATATTTAGAATTGATTTTGCAGTTCCTGTATGCTAATGAGTGGCTCTGTATGCTAATATGTGACTCAGTATGCTAACGCATGGCTCAGTATGCTAATGTGTGCCTCAGTATGCTAATGTAAGGCTCAGAGTACTTGATAAGGGTGGGAGAGGGGTCTCGCTGCCAGATAACATTGGGGGGCTTTATGTTGGCCACTACATAGGCAGACAAGCAGACTGTAATCCTAATTAGCACACCAATGCAGCTAATTTAGTTGCATAAAAAGTGCTCCTTAGTTGCATAAAAAAACAGCATCCGGAACATTATATTTACCAGGATTGATACACATTAGAAAAAAATGGATAACACAACATATAGCCAAATTTTCCTGCTCTTTAAGAGAAAACCAAAAAAAAAGCGTGGTTTTGGGGTGAGTGAATAAAAAAGTTTCTTGTTATTAATCAAAAAAATATTAGAAAATATAAGGACACAAACTTACTTTTGAAGGAGTCGGGAGGTAACACGTACCTTACAATCAAGGGGTCAAAGTCACCCTCTAAACAGGTTCCCTTAACATTTGGAGGTGCTGGACGGCAATCTGTGAATTTTGCAGTCGTCGGCCAATAGCACCTTCTCAAGTTCCTTCTTCACATAAGACTGTGCCAAGAATGGATTTGACACCTTGATTATAAGGAGCAGGACACCTTCACCCAGTCAGAGATGACTTGGAAAATGCAAATAAGTGTCTGTGTCACAATCCACTTCAGTAGACTCACTGCATCTCATTTGAGTCACCATGTTATTTTAAGCAAGTAAAATGGTACATTCCATCAAAATGCGTCAACTACTTAACCATACCAATTTATCAAGAATCATAAGAATTATTTATAATTAAAAAATAAATAAAATGCTTATTTAATAAGCAAAGAGAGCTTCTGTTATGTGATATTCACATTACCAAGATGCATAACGCTGCACCGTGCAGAGCGCAGATATGGTGCTGAGGACAGATCTCCCAGGATGCTCTGTGTTTGAAATAAATCTTATCCAGCGGCAAATGATTTAAGTTCATGGCAGATCATATATAACACATTTTTGTATACTTTTTGTGCATTAGTGTATAGGTGCCTGCACATGAAGAGATAGGAAGATATTTTCTGCACTTAGTATTGTTACAAATGCATTGTCCTGCCTCTAACAAACTTCAGTTGTATTCTGGAAATAGGAACATCATTAACATTATTTACGAACTAGCGACTTGCCCGTCAAAAATGACGGCAATACAATTTTAAGCCTTGCGATTGCCGTTTGCCACACAATGCAAAGCTTTGCCCCCCGCCTTCAGGGCTCATTGCGAGCCTCTCTTTCCGTCTTTGCCACTCATTGCAGGCCTCGTCAACCTGCCACTTTCATGCTTCACAATGAGCACCCTCAGCGCTCATCGCAAGCCCCGTGATGAGCGCCTTTGGAGCTCATCGCGTGGCTCGCAATGAGCGTCTTCGGTGCTCATTACGAGCCTCTCCCACCGTGTAGTTTACAGGGCTCATTGCAGACGTTGTGTAACCCGCCACTTTCGTGCATCGCGCTGAGCTCCTTTGGCTCATTGCGAACCTCTTCCCACTCTCTGGTCCCTGTGTCTGTTTCCCCCTCTCTCCCTCCCTGGCCTGTGATTTTTGTATTTCCTTAGCCGATTTTCGATCTCCAAAACACTGCAATTAAGCCTCAATTTCGATTAAAACCTCACTCACAGGATCCCTGCCTCTCCCCCTGTGCAGGTTGTCATTTTTTTGTTGTTGTTATTTTTGGGGGTTTTTGGCGGCCTTTCGAGTTACGGGCTTTAAAGATTTTCACCCGTTAAATACGTAATTTGTTAAAAGTGTTGCCTGCTTCGTGATCAGCGTCAAAGTGCTATGGGTTTCAGCGCTGATCGCGGCAATCAACATGAGCGCCTTCTGTGCTCATATATAGGCTGTTTTAAAGTCTTGCGATGTGCACTTTCGGCGCTCATTGCGAGCCCTGCAATGAGCGCCTTTGGTACTCATTGCTGCTTTGTTCATTTTTTTATTTTAAACTCTTGCATGTGTACGTGCCTACGGCGCTCATCGTGAGCCCTGCAATAAGCGCCTTTGGCGCTCATTGCAGCGAAGTCATGCGGGCCTCGCAATGAGCACCTACGGCTAATTGCGCATGTGCAAGCCCGTAACATTTAACATTGCGTGATGACAACTCACAATTATGACAACTATTATATGTGATTGGAGTTTCAGGCTGACTCAATTCTAAACACGAGTAAAATGGAGCTGAACATGTAATAATAATATAACGATCAGTATTTTTTATTGCCACTTATTAACGGCTTTTTGACAATTATAGTTAAATTAAGTTAGGTCATCGTTTCTTCTTTTTACCCCCAAGGAGAGATTATTATTATTATCCTTCATTTGTAACGGGCCACCATATTCTATAGCTCTATTATTATTGTTATTTTCCTTTATTTTAATGCCCCAACATATTCTGTAGCGCTATTATTATTATTCTTTATTTGTAATGCGCTAAAATATTCAATAGCTCTATTTATATTATTATGCTTTTTTTGTAATGCGCCAACATATTCCATAGCGCTATTATTATCCTTTATTTGTAATGTGCCAACATATTCCATAGCGCTATTATTATTATTATCCTTTATTTGTAATGTGCCAACATATTCCATAGCGCTATTATTATCCTTTATTTGTAATGTGCCAACATATTCCATAGCGCTATTATTATTATTATCCTTTATTTGTAATGTGCCAACATATTCCATAGCGCTATTATTATTATCCTTTATTTGTAATGTGCCAACATATTCCATAGCACTATTATTATTATTATCCTTTATTTGTAATGTGCCAACATATTCCATAGCGCTATTATTATTATTATCCTTTATTTGTAATGTGCCAACATATTCCATAGCGCTATTATTATCCTTTATTTGTAATGTGCCAACATATTCCATAGCGCTATTATTATCCTTTATTTGTAATGTGCCAACATATTCCATAGCGCTATTATTATTATTATCCTTTATTTGTAATGTGCCAACATATTCCATAGCGCTATTATTATTATCCTTTATTTGTAATGTGCCAACATATTCCATAGCGCTATTATTATCCTTTATTTGTAATGTGCCAACATATTCCATAGCGCTATTATTATTATCCTTTATTTGTAATGTGCCAACATATTCCATAGCACTATTATTATTATTACTAGCGACTTGCCCGTCAAAAATGACGGCAATAAAAACTAAAGCCTGGCAATGCTGTTTGCCACACAATGTAAGCCTCTCCCCCTCTACTTTACTGGCCTTGTGATGAGCGCCTTTGGCGCTCATCACAGGCCTTGCAATGAGCCCCTTTGGAGCTCATTGCGAGTCTCTCCCTCTGTCTACTTCCTCCCTCGTGTCTTATATCCCCCCTCCTCTCCCTCCCTTGTGTCTCCTTCCACCTCGTCTACCTCCTTTGTATCTCCTGCCCCCCTGTGTTTTTACCTCCCTCTTCCTCCCGTGTCTCTAAACCCCTCCCCTGTGTCTCTTTCCCCCTTCTCCCTCCCATGCATCTCTTCCCCCCCCTGTGTCTCCCCCAACCCTCCCCTGTGTCTGTTCCCCCCTGGCCTGTGTCTCTTTCCCCCTCCCCCTGTGTCTGTTACGGCCTTCCTCGTGTCTCCATTTCCCTCCCTTGTGTATCTTCCCCCCTGCACTCTCTCCCCTGTGTCTCTTCCCCCTCCTCTCACTCCACTGTGTCTCTCCCCCCTCCTCTTTCTGTGCCTCTTCCTCCCTGTCTCTTCCCCCTCACCCTCTGTGTCTCTCCCCACTCTGTGTCTTCCACCCTCTCCCTCTGTGCCTCTTCCCCCGCCTCTCTCTGTGTGTCTCGCCACTGTGTCTCTTCACCCCTTCCTCTGTTCCCCCCCCCCCGTGCCTCTTTCCCCCTCTCTCTGTACCTCTTCCCCCCTTTCCCTTTGTGTCTCTTCCTCCCTCACCCTCTGTATCTCTCCCCCCTGTGTCTCTTCCCCCCTCTCCCTCTGTGCCTCTTCCCCCCTCTCCCTCTGTGCCTGTTCCCCCCTGGCCTGTGTCTCTTTCCCCCTTCCCCCTGTGTCTGTTCCCCTCTCCCCCCCCCCCCATTTCCCTCCCATGTGTATCTTCCCCCTGTTCTCCCTCCCGTGTGTCTTTTCCCCCTCCTCTACCTCCCCTGTGTCTCTTTCCCACCTATCCCTCTGTATCTCTCCCCCCTCCCTCTGTTTCTCTTCCCCACTCTCCCTCTGTGCCTCTTCCCCACTCTCCCTCTGTGCCGTGCCTCTCCCCCCCTCTTCCCCAGTCTCCCTCTTCCCCAGTCTCCCTCTGTGCCTCTCCCCCCCCTCTTCCCCACTCTCCATCCCCTCTTCCCCACTCTCCCTCTGTGCCTCTACCCCCCCTCTTCCCCACTCTTGCGGCTCGCGCCGCGCTCTGCGCAGAGCGCGGCTCGCGCTGCGCATGCGCGGCTGGCGCCGCGCTCTGCGCAGCAGTTTAGCATTGTCAAACTGCGATTCGTCTGAAGCGTGACGACGAATCGCAGTTAGACAATTATAATATGTGATCCTTTATTTGTAATGTGCCAACATATTCCATAGCGCTATTATTATCCTTTATTTGTAATGTGTCAACATATTCCATAGCGCTATTATTATCCTTTATTTGTAATGTGTCAACATATTCCATAGTGCTATTATTATTATTATCCTTTATTTGTAATGTACCAACATATTCCATAGCGCTATTATTATTATTATCCTTTATTTGTAATGTGCCAACATATTCCATAGCGCTATTATTATTATTATCCTTTATTTGTAATGTGTCAACATATTCCATAGCGCTATTATTATTATTCCTTATTTGTAATGTGCCAACATATTCCATAGCGCTATTATTATTATCCTTTATTTGTAATGTGCCAACATATTCCATAGCGCTATTATTATTATCCTTTATTTGTAATGTGCCAACATATTCCATAGCGCTATTATTATTATTATTATTCTTTATTTATAATGTGCCAACATATTCCATAGCGCTATTATTATTATTATCCTTTATTTGTAATGTGTCAACATATTCCATAGCGCTTTTATTATTATTATTCTTTATTTATAATGTGCCAACATATTCCATAGCCCTATTATTATTATTATTCTTTATTTATAATGTGCCAACATATTCCATAGCACTATTATTATTATTATTCTTTATTTATAATGTGCCAACATATTCCATAGCACTATTATTATTATTATTCTTTATTTATAATGTGCCAACATATTCCATAGCGCTATTATTATTATTATTCTTTATTTATAATGTGCCAACATATTCCATAGCGCTATTATTATTATTATCCTTTATTTGTAATGTGCCAACATATTCCATAGCGCTATTATTATTATTATCCTTTATTTGTAATGTGCCAACATATTCCATAGCGCTATTATTATTATTATTATTCCTTATTTGTAATGTGCCAACATATTCCATTGCACTATTATTATTATTATTCTTTATTTGTAATGTGCCAACATATTCCATAGCGCTATTATTATTATCCTTTATTTGTAATGTGCCAACATATTCCATAGCGCTATTATTATTATTATTCTTTATTTATAATGTGCCAACATATTCCATAGCACTATTATTATTATTATCCTTTATTTGTAATGTGTCAACATATTCCATAGCACTATTATTATTATTATCCTTTATTTGTAATGTGCCAACATATTCCATAGCACTATTATTATTATTATTCTTTATTTATAATGTGCCAACATTTTCCATAGCCCTATTATTATTATTATCCTTTATTTGTAATGTGCCAACATATTCCATAGTGCTATTATTATTATTATCCTTTATTTGTAATGTGCCAACATATTCCATAGCGCTATTATTATTTTTCTTCCTTATTTGTAATGTGCCAACATATTCCATAGCACTATTATTATTATTATTCTTTATTTGTAATGTGCCAACATATTCCATAGCGCTATTATTATCCTTTATTTGTAATGTGCCAACATATTTCATACTACTATTATTATTATTCTTTATTTGTAATGTGCCAACATATTCCATAGCACTATTATTATTATTATTCCTTATTTGTAATGTGCCAACATATTCCATAGCGCTATTATTATTATTATTCTTTATTTTTAATGCGCCAACATATTCCATAGCGCTATTATTATCCTTTATTTGTAATGTGCCAACATATTTCATTGCACTATTATTATTATTATCCTTTATTTGTAATGTGCCAACATATTCCATAGCGCTATTATTATTATTATTATTCTTTATTTATAATGTGCCAACATATTCCATAGCACTATTATTATTATTATCCTTTATTTGTAATGTGTCAACATATTCCATAGCACTATTATTATTATTATTCTTTATTTATAATGTGCCAACATATTCCATAGCGCTATTATTATTATTATTCCTTATTTGTAATGTGCCAACATATTCCATAGCGCTATTATTATTATTATTCTTTATTTGTAATGTGCCAACATATTCCATAGCGCTATTATTATTATTATTATTCTTTATTTGTAATGTGCCAACATATTCCATAGCGCTATTATTATCCTTTATTTGTAATGTGCCAACATATTTCATACTACTATTATTATTATTCTTTATTTGTAATGTGCCAACATATTCCATAGCACTATTATTATTATTCTTTATTTGTAATGTGCCAACATATTCCATAGCGCTATTATTATTATTATTCCTTATTTGTAATGTGCCAACATATTCCATAGCACTATTATTATTATTATTCTTTATTTGTAATGTGCCAACATATTCCATAGCGCTATTATTATTATTATTATTATCCTTTATTTGTAATGTGCCAACATATTCCATAGCACTATTATTATTATTATTCTTTATTTGTAATGTGCCAACATATTCCATAGCACTATTATTATTATTATTCCTTATTTGTAATGTGCCAACATGGCACATTACAAATAAGGAATAATAATAATAATAGGGCTATTATTATTATTATTATCCTTTATTTGTAATGTGTCAACATATTCCATAGCACTATTATTATTATTATTCCTTATTTGTAATGTGCCAACATATTCCATAGCGCTATTATTATTATTATTATTCCTTATTTGTAATGTGCCAACATATTCCATAGCACTATTATTATTATTATTCTTTATTTGTAATGTGCCAACATATTCCATAGCACTATTATTATTATTATTCTTTATTTGTAATGTGCCAACATATTCCATAGCACTATTATTATTATTATTCCTTATTTGTAATGTGCCAACATATTCCATAGCACTATTATTATTATTATTCTTTATTTGTAATGTGCCAACATATTCCATAGCACTATTATTATTATTATTCCTTATTTGTAATGTGCCAACATATTCCATAGCACTATTATTATTATTATTCCTTATTTGTAATGTGCCAACATATTCCGTAGCGCTATACAGGGTAGATACAATTCAAAAACTATTTTAATAAATTAAAAAAGAATTGAGGGCTACATTTTTTACATTCAGCCTTACAGAGTCTGTGTCTGCATACGCTTAAGCAAGCAGCCTGTGAGGGGGAAGGGGTGTGATGTCAATTTCAAACAGATCCATTTATCTAAAAAATAATAATATTTTCTTCCTGTTCCCTCCTCTACCAGTGATAGATAAATAAAAAAAAAGCTCTGAGGAAGTCATGTAAGAAAAACAAAATGGATTCCTCTTTTATATTTATATTACACGGCTACTATTGTTGTTAGTTTGTTACATAATTCACAGTGCTTTTTTCTTGAATGACAGTGGTCTTTTAAGGTGAATATAGTACAATTAATTTATAGTTTGTTTTGTTTATTTAGGATATTTTATTAACGATCTGTCGGAGCATTTTAGAGATATATTAAAAAAGTAATATTTAAACACTGATGTCACACATTTGAGAACAAGGAGTCCTCGGTTCCCTCACCCCTATCCCATTGGGGACCTATTGTGTCCATTACTGGCCTCAAAATTATGAACAAGAAGGAGCAGGAAGGGCCATTTCTGCAGGGCAGGTATTTAAGACTAATAAAGAGATCACAATCTGCAAGAACAGGTTTGCTTTGAAGATCTAAAGAGGAAACACTTTGAACTGATGATGTAATCGATGAAGGAATTCCCAAATTGTCTTAAGAAATGGAAAAAGACTGGATAAAATATGTAATTATGGCCCCTGGCTCCACACCAGCAACAGTCTATGTAAATGCTACAAGTGATCACTTAAAGGACTACTGTAGTTTGGTAAAAAGTTCACATGCTTGTGATGACTGATTATGTCATGTGGGTTTCCATCTTAGATGGTCTGTCTGTAGCTTAAAGGGAAGGAAGGGGTGTCCTATGGGGCTTTATTCTGCCACTGGTTACTGTTTGAAGAGGATGTTTTAAACATAAGTGAATACAGATCTTATCTGAATCCACATATTTTCCTACTCCTTCTAGATTTATATGATGTTTTTTTTAGCCAGTTTTAAGCTTCAGTGTATATTAAGTCTTCCAGTTAGGAGGATTCCCATTAGGGATCATAGACTCATTTTATATATGTTACTATTACCATACTACTTTTTATTTCACTCTATTCAGTGATTGACACATAGTTATTTCTTATATCTCCCTTTTTAAGTGGCAATTTCCTGAACAAATATTTTCCTATTCCTTAGTTTTATAGCCCAAGATTTATATTCCTTTTAGGAACTAAAAATGTCACGATGAATATAACAGTTAAAAAATAAACGATTGTAATTATTAAAGCATTTTGCACATTATCAAGCCAAACTCTTTATAAATATAACAAATCCGTTCTTTAATTCCAATTGGAGACATTTGGACATGTATGAATAAACTATTGTGCTCTGTCCATAGGTCTTAGGCAACAATCTTGAATGCCATATATGACTTCCAAGACTATGATGACATCTTTGGTATCTGGGTGGCCTGGTCCACTCTAATTGTTATTGATTGTTTTTGTTTGGCTTGTGCCTCCTTATCTCTTAACCATGTTGAGTTATTTCTTTACATGTATTGAACTAGCCACTTTTGGCAGGGAATATTTGTGCTGTGGAAGTTCATCAGAATCCACAATTTGGCTCCCTCTTTCCTTGGCAATATATCTCATTAGTTAGGAGAGCTTGCACCAGTAGTGGCACCATAAGGATTCCATTCGTGTCTGGGTTAGCTCCAAACAGTAACTCTGGATGACTGATGATGCCAACTACCTCCTGTTCTTTTGTAAAATGTGTATGTAGCTTGATGAATTCCAGAAGTAAACATTAACTTCCTCATCTTCGACAACCAGGTTCCAGAAGCATGAGATGCAGGATGATCTAGCAGGAAGACCACCAAAGAGACACCAATATTCACAAGGTCAATTATGGATTCCCTTCTAATTGCATTTTGGAAGCCTGAGATCTCCATTCTGATGGATGATCTAATTATTAATCTTGTTCTTATATAACCAATGGCAGCAAGGACCCAACATCAAGAATTGCTATAAATCCCAATATTTACTCTTAAGCTCCCTCAAAGGAATCCTTCTTCTTTAATAAAAGCCTGCCACATTGGCACCAGATTTATAATCCATCAACAAACCCTCAGCAGGATGAACTATTAATAGTCTTTGGTACCTAGGTGGTCTGGCCCACTCTAATTGGCATTGCTTGTGCTTGTTTGGCACCAGATTTAGGTTCCATCAATGATCACTCAGCAGGATGAACTATTGATATAAAAATATATAATAAACACTAAGCCTATAAAAGCATATGGCACTGAAATACCTAATTATATTTTCTTTGAAGTGCCATGACTTGTGTAATTGAACAGAAATGAACTAAAGTGCAGTGACACAATGCACCATGTAATAAGTCATAAAATAGCTTTTAATTAATCCAACATAGAGCTAGTTCATGCACATAAGAACTCTACTGACGTCCGTGTCTACTGATGATCTGGGTCAGAAGACAGTCACAAGGTTTGAATGCCCAATGTCTGAATAATGGATTAATTTGCTAGTAGGAGTTGAAAGAAAATAGGCAGAGTAAAATGGTTTGTACTGTTATTTTAGAGCATTGTAGTAGCTATGATTGGTCTTCCATGTCAGTGGTGATATGGTGTCATTGGGCATGTAGGAACAGCAGTGGGCTTCAATAGGTGACAAAATATGTAGCAACATCTATTCATTAGTAACATTAGTAATAAACACTATAAGGTGGTGTAGTGCAACCCTCTATTAGAATGATTTGTTTTTGTTGATTTGATTTGTCTTACATATATAGATTAAGCTGCATGGGCATTGTCATGCCCAGGGCCTGACTTGCACTATGGCCTAGGCCTGACTGGCCAGAGTTACCCTGTTTTTATTATTCTGATTATGTATTTCTTAGTGCCTATAGTTAAAATATGATTACACTGTTATACTGTATGTATCTTGTTTCATGCTCTGCATAACCTATTAACTATTCTGCAGGCTATTGCATCAGCCAACACCTAAGACCGTAGTCTAATAGATAATCCTTTTACAGGGTTTCACAGTAAGCAGGAGCAGCCTATTATGTACAGTGTTGTTATCTGTTTCAAACAGATCAATTGTCTAAAAAAATCATCATTATTTCTTCCTGTTCCCTTCTCTACCTATTCTTCACAGTGAATCGTGGAGGATGCACCATTTGACATTGTTGTTCTACAAGAGGTAAACAAATGGCATTGATCTTGTTGTTTATGTGAACTAACACTGACTCATGCAACTTACAGACAATGCTTTAATCCATTAAGCAGTGTGACTGCCACTTTAATTTGCTTCATGCAACAACAGAGCTCACCGGCCGCCATGACTACTTTTAATTGTATCACTCCTATTATATAATTTATGGAGAAGGAACTGGCACACACTCCAGTATATTTACCATGAAAACCTTATGGATTAGCACAGCCAAACACAAGATGTGTCTGGCATGCTGCAGTGCGTAGGTTCACGAAGAGTCGGACACAACTGAACAACTAAAATAAAATATTATATGATTTATTTTGTTTGCCACATGAATTAATTTAGAATGTCTCTTTGTTGCCACTCTAAGTACCACTGAGTTTACTCTTTTAAAGAATTAGTTTTGATATTAACAAAAATGTAGAAAGTAAAAAAAAAGAAAAACTATTATATGCAAACATTCTTTACAGGAGGCAGAGATTTATGGATCTATTGTTGGTTTTATTTCCATTTAATCCTATTGTAAGTTCAAAACGTTCAATACAATTGAACAGAGTACCTGTCTGCATCTATGGTCCTTCTCTAATTAGATTAGGGAAACAATTTCAGCCTGTAGTAAAACTGAAACTATGGTGTCCCCTCATTACCCATGCAGTATATAAGGACCGTACCTGTTTCTCTGCATTCTCCGCTCGCTGCTCTGCTTCGTATACTCTCTGTTCCAGCTCCTGCATCTACACAAGAGACAAAGCATCTTACATTAGACATCGATCATCACACATCATCATCATACATGTAACATGTCACCTGCTGGTCAAGCCTTAAACACTACAAAAACATTATTGTGCTATGGGATTACATATATTAACAAGGCTTCTTATTTTCCACATACATATTCTATAAAAGGTACATATATCTCCTGCATTTTCTATTGTGAAAGTAGAAAATATCAGCAGTTGCATGAGTCATGCTTATCAGGCAATGACACCTGCATACAGCTGTATGCACGATCAATCAGGTTCAAGGAATTTTAAAGTGACTTATAAATGGGCCAGGAACTTAAATAAACACAAAAAAATAATAATAATTGCGACTGATTTTGATTAAAAAAGTGGAAGTGTATTAAAATGTATATAGAAGTTAGATTTATTTTGTGTATACATTTGGTAAAAGATCCACCCTCTGGGGTAATGGCACCAGTAGTGAGGGCAATAAAGAAGTAAGAGCACGCTCAGTTGAAAAATGGTAAGTCATCTAAATGTTAAAAATTCAATGTCACTATATATATATATATATATATATATATATATATATATATATATATATATATAGTGTATTTTGATTAAAGCATTGTAGACTCATTTGCATGTCCCTGCCCAGTTTCCCAGGGTGCAGTGCCATAACTGTTTTTGTTGGAATTCAAAAGTAGAAATACATGTAGAGACATATTCCCACTGCAGTAGGTATGGAGCCGGCCAGTTACTCATTAGCTCTTATTCCCGCTCATTAAACTGTGCAGGAATTTGCAGTCCATTTACCCTCTTTCCGTGGGTTAATTACTTACTCAGTAAAGAGCTTATAAGTCACCTACAGATTCCAAAATACTCTCTAAAGCTCCGTCATATATATAAATGATTATCATTTGTAGAACTACACCTGCAATCAGACAAGAAACAAACAAAACAAACAATACAAATTCAATCTTATGACTTTCTATATGTGGAGTCTACCATTTTTAGTTTCCAGTAGTGGGAGCAAACTTTAATGAAGGGAGGAAGCTTCTATTCTATCATTCAATAAGAATGTGGTAGCAACTACTGCCAATGCTCTCCATAGCACTAATGCAAAGCTCATTAGTTTACAAGTGGAAGAATAATTTCATATAAATGTAAAATAAATGAAGGCTGTGTTTTTTTTCTTTCCATTATTAAGTTTAGTTATATTGGCACAGCAGTACATTTGAATGACTGAGGTCTTCTTCATATTTGTTCAGCCAATGTTGTGAGTCTGGCTCCTGGAGGGGCCGGCCTGGCTCGGAGGGTGTCTCTGGGTTTTAGGTCTGTTCCCATCACCTTTCTCATAACCTTTTCCTGGGAGCAGATACCTTCACAGCCCTCTCCAAGGAAATACAGGGCCACGGAGACAGGTGTACAGGCCTTGAGCTGCACATTTACATGGACTGTCTTAAAAGACCACTTTGGTTGGATTTGTATATATGGACTGTGGAATAACTATAAATAAATAAACACATTTACATTATTAATATTAAATTCAATTTAGATTAAATTATTATTTTATTAAATTATTATAGCACGCTTCCAGTTTTTTCTGTGCAAATTCTGTCTCCTACTCTTCTTGTAAACAAATAAGATTTCTATTAGTCCTGATAGTTTTGGCTGCCACATTCCCATTGCACAGACACATTAAAATTCTTCGCTTCAGGCAGTTGATCAGAAGAAAACAAAATGGTAGAGTGCATATAAGAAGGTCACCCAAAAATCTGTCACCCAAAAATCAAGTTGTTTTTTGGGTTATTCTAAAAGAGCATGAAAACTGGCTCTATGTTGCGTTATCCGTTTGTTTCTACAATGAATCACTCAATTCCATGTTGTTGCTGTGTTTATATGCAAATGAGCTGCTCGCAAATATTAATTAGGAATTTTGATGTGTTAATTAGGATTATACTCTGCTGGTCTATCTATGTAGTGGCCACAATAAAGACCCCCACTGTTATCTGGCAGTTAGAGCCTTCTCTGAACCTTATCAAGGACTCCGAGCCACACATACTGAGCCATAAAATCAATTCTAAATATTTCAGAAAATATTTACTGCAGAGACAAACTGCTAGTACAATGTATATCCAGATTTTAAGGTGACAGTTTTCTTTAAAGTAAATTCAACGATGGCCCTGGGGTGTGTGGGATTGGAAACGGCCATACAAATACAACAGCAGTCCTAGGGCCCCAGTGCAAGTCGCATTCCTGACAATGAGGCCTACAGGTAGGAGTCAGGCCTTGCTAGAGTAATTTCTTTGATGTGCAATGTAAGGGGGGGGGGATGCTAACTCATACAGGTCTCAGGAGTTCATGATCCGCGTCCGTTTAACCTTTAGCAGCAATAATGCTCCAGATACATGGCTTCCAGAAGTCGGATCCATTAATGGAGGAAGGATGCTGCACCTTTAATTAATCAGTAATCTGTTTATTCCGGCTCACACAGCTTGTATTTCTAATTTCTCAGGTTTAAGGATCTCACATATTCGTATAAAATGCATTAAAAAAAAAGTTCTAAAAATTAACATTTTTGTTGCATGGAAAAGAAGTGTTGCAAAGGTAAAAAAAGTAATTTATAATCCCAGTGCAAAGTTCATTAGCAACAATGTCTGGAATAACTCTATTAAGAATGTGTCATGGCAATGCACCAGCTGAGTTATGGAGCTCTATGGTTTCTCTCTCTAAGGTGATTAGCTGAAACGGAGACTCTTAAATCAGGGTTTGACAGAGAGAAGTCTTCCTAGTGTATAATATTATTACTATGCTTTTTAAATCTTTGCATCTATCTGCAAAACACATTCAGTAATGCTTTAAATTACATGGAAGGTTTATGGACGTTACTAGGTATATATTATCCTTGTGTATCTATTTATTTTTGTGTACTTTATTTTATTAGGAAGTGCTTATACGCTCTGAGTTTACTGCCTAAAATCATACAAATAGTTCCTGTATGGATCTGCCCTCTGCAGCTCATGAAGACTCTACTGTACTTGGTGTGCTGTGTCTCGTACTAACAAATCAGTGACCATCTCTTGCACCCTACCTTACCTTGACAAACCCATATCTAGAATGTTAAATACCATTAATTAATCACCTTTAAGATGTAAAAGTTGCAGTCATATGACTACGAAGGCAGAAGAGTCAAATCAGTTAAAAAATAATTTAAAACATTTTATTTATTCCCCTCTGGTCCCACAAGGGGGCATCATTCTTTAAAGAGCATATCACTGTGTGATGTATGTGGGTAGCAAACAGTGAATCTCCATGTTGCATGTACTAATGCCAAAAGCACAGAAAATAGCTTCCTATTGGTCAGTGAGGCCATGTGGTACTCTAATGCATGACCTGTTTTGTGGGTAAATAGGAAACTCCTGGCACTGGTTTGTTATTACAGAATGCAACATGGAGATTCACAGCTTGTTGTGAGTGATGCAAAAAAAAGCAATAATTCATTATTTTTTTTTATAATTCATTATGCTAGATGCCACTTACACTTTTAAAGAGTCATGACTTGTTTTACCACTTTAGTATACGCCGTTAGATGCTCTTTATCTATGGCCTGACGCCCAATCATTTCTGTACTAATTGGACACTGAGCAGAATCACATTCTGGGCAGCTCAGCCAAGAAATGAGAAATGTGTCTGAGTAGAGCAAACTCCTCCATATTTCACAGAGCCGATCCAAAAGGTGTGTGCCAACAATGAGATCTTGTTGGGTTCATCGCCATTTATGGGAAATCCCAGAGCTGTCTCTAAACATTGCTATCTATGATGGGAGAGACTCAATGCACCGTGTGCAGCCATAATGATAATGCACCGGTGCCCACTGAATGTCTGGCCAGTGGTGCACTCACTATCAGGGCTTGTAGCTAGAACTGAATAACTCTGGATATAATGTGGCAAAATCACACAAAAATATGTATAACTAAAACCCCCAAGATTATACCCAAGGCCACAAGACCAGGTGGCGCTGGGTCAGAGTGTACCAGGGTATATTTGTTAAATACAAAAAAACCTGTAAATGTCCCTGAACACAATTTATATATATTAATGAAAAATCAGGGTATAGCAGTATATAGTGATACCTTTTTGGACAAACATTTTCATAATTATTATTATGACGAGCTTTCGAAAGCAACCGCTCTTTGCCAAATCAGAAGCAATACTCTGATTATTCAGATTAGATTAGTTCTAGATTACTGGACACTCACAGCTAACTCACTCTTCCTATATATATATATATATATATATATATATATATATATATATATATATATATATAAATAATAGTTGTCAAACTACGAATTGTCGCCACGCTTTGTGAGCTCGCAAAGCGAGCTCTCAAGAACTGCGTCCCTCGAACGCAATCAATAAATACGAACTTACACAAAAAAATTATTATTAATTATTTAATTGGCATACAAAAATACATATGCACAAAACCCCCCCCAAAAAAACGTATTGCTATAAACACAAAAGACATTCACTGCACGCCTCACAACGAGCGCCAACGCTGCTCATAGCACACAAACTACACCAGGAGACAGCCTTGCAATAAGTGCAAAAAGCAGATCAGCGCCGACCTTACTATCACAGCAAAAGCGCCTCTAATAATAAAATAAAAAAACATCCAACAGCCTTGCAATGAGCGCCAAAGGTCCTCAGGGTAAAAAATAGATTACATTATGTCTCAAACAGCATTCCCTGGCTTACAATTTCATGCCCGTCGTTTTTTATATATATACAGGACAGTTTTCGAGCATTTGACCCAATAGCCAAGAATATGCAGATATTGAATGATTTTGAGATGCCTCCCAACAGCCCAACTTTATATATATATATATATATATATATATATATATTATATATATATATATATATATATCCTATCATCTCCTACGTATAAGATAATATTATAGCGTGCTCCAATAAAGACGGATGCAAACTGTTCAGACGGACCCCTAAGGGGTTTTAGGCAAAACATATAAATTTACCCAAAGCAAACCTTTAATTACAAGGATATGAAGCACAAGGTGCGCACGGTACAGCTGTTAGTGCTGCCATGACTGAGGTTTCCTTTCTTGACTGGTCTGTTTCATGTGTTAGACAGGACAATAAACTGTATACACGTGTTCTGGACATCTGTTTTATAACTTAAAGGACCAAAGTGTACTAATGGAGAGGTCATGTTTAAGGGTTCAGTCACTGTAGAGCCAAGTGTACTAATGAAAAGGTCATGTTTATGCACTCAGACCCTTCTAGGACCAGTGTACTAATGGAACGGACATGTTTAAGGGCTCAGCCCCTGTAGGACCAAGTGTACTAATGGAACGGACATGTTTAAGGGCTCAGCCCCTGTAGGACCAAGTGTACTAATGGAACGGACATGTTTAAGGGCTCAGCCCCTGTAGGACCAAGTGTACTAATGGAACGGACATGTTTAAGGGCTCAGCCCCTGTAGGACCAAGTGTACTAATGGAACGGACATGTTTAAGGGCTCAGCCCCTGTAGGACCAAGTGTACTAATGGAACGGACATGTTTAAGGGCTCAGCCCCTGTAGGACCAAGTGTACTAATGGAAAGGACATGTTTAAGGGCTCAGCCCCTGTAGGACCAAGTGTACTAATGGAAAGGACATGTTTAAGGGCTCAGCCCCTGTAGGACCAAGTGTACTAATGAAAAGGACATGTTTATACGCTCAGACCCTTCTAGGACCAGTGTACTAATGAAAAGGTCATGTTTATGCACTCAGACCCTTCTAGGACCAGTGTACTAATGGAACGGACATGTTTAAGGGCTCAGCCCCTGTAGGACCAAGTGTACTAATGGAAAGGACATGTTTAAGGGCTCAACCCCTGTAGGGCCAAGTGTACTAATGCAAAGGAAAGGGCATATTTATGGGCACAGTCCCTGCTAGGACCAGTGTACTAATGGAAAGGACATGTTTAAGGGTCAGTCCCTGCTCGGGCCAAGTGTACTAATGGAAAGGACATGTTTAAGTGCTCAGTTCCTGTTGGACCCAAAGTGTAGTAATGGAAAGGACATATTTAAGGGCTCAGCTCCTGCTAGTGTACTAATGGTAGTTACAGACAGGATCAGCTGATAAATAAAAATGGTTCCCTGTCTTAATGACACATTGGGTATAAAAAGATTACAATTTAAAGGTTATGCAAAATCGTTATTCGAAAGACCACATAAAAAAATGGTGGTTCACACAGCAGAGGTTCCAAAAATGGTTATCATTGTAAAGGTAATAGCAAGTGCTTTATCAGAGCCCCTTCGGCGCTCATTGCAAGGTCTGCGCTGATCGCCTTTTGGCGCTCATTGCGAGCCTCTCCCCTGGGCGCTCATTGTGAGCTGCGCACTGAACGCCTTTGACGTTTATTGCGATCCTGTTGTCTGTTCCTTTTTTTTCTCTATATGTATTTTTGAATGTTAATTAATAAAATCATAAATGAATATACTTTACCTATTTGTAATTAATATATGCAGCAAGCAATATCCTAAAGAGCTAACAATCTTTTTTGATGTTCCTGCAGCATATAATGTACATTTGCACTGTTGTGGAGCTCAGGTGTAAGTATCAGCAATGTGTGCAGTGTGTAGTGTAAATAGGCTGCGGGCGCAAGCGCAAACCGTTTGTTAAGCTGTGTAGTTCTGCATTTTGTAATGGTAATGTTATTAATTGCAAGTTAGTGTTGTAAAATGTGAGTGATGTTTTTTTTGGTATTTTTGTTAATTTTGATGGTGTTATTGTTGTTTTTTTATGTGAGCGGTTCGGCAGTTAAGTTCATATTTTTTTGACCTCGTATTTGTTTGTTTTTTTCTAAGTGCCGCAGGTCGTATTTTTTGTGTGTAAGTCTCACTTTCCTTGTTGCAAGTGTTACGGGCCGTAATTTTTTAATGTAATATTTTTTCAAACTGCTACGGTTGTCGCATTCTGAATTGTGTAATTGAGTTTTGTGTTGATGTGTAGTTCCGTGGGCCATAGGGATGAGCGTCTATGGCGCTCATCTCCACCAGCGCAGTGAGCGCCTTCCGCTCTCCCTGCCTAAGTCGTACAGGGTTGTAGGGCCTTTGGCGCTCCTTGCCAGCAACAACGGCCCTCGCTTTGTGGCCCTCGCAGTGGCTGGGGGCCTGCTATGCGAGCCTGCAAGCGTTAGCAACAACCCGTATATATGTGATATATATTTTTTTTTAAATAACATTCAATTGATAACCAAACCTACTTGTTACTACCCATGATTATAAATTATATCAAATTTGGAACCTAAGCTGTCTCACTTTAAATAACAAATTGGCAGTAGGATTTACTAGATTAGATAGTGTATCCACCAGGTAAATAATTACATTATTATCCACTCCCAGGAAACTTCAAAATATGTTTTAAAAATACTTGTACATGTGGGATCACGCCTGAGAAGCTTGAATGACCTCATTATGGCAGTAAAGTTACCAGTGTGATTACTGCAGTTGTGCGCTCAGTGGGACTGCACCTTGAAACACAATATAGAGGTCTTACTACACACAAGGTATAGCCAAAGGCAGCACATTCTTCTTCCCGCGCTGCTTTAACAAGTGTGTCATTCAGCCCAGGGGGGCACGGTGTACATGGATGCCAAGACCAGCTCGGATTCCTGATCTTAACTCATAGACCTTGACTTCAGAAAGAAACAAACGCAGGAGGAGCTGGTGTGATGTGGGAGGACGGATCTATTTAGGAATTTACTTTACTTTACTGTCCTTTCATGACCTTATGGTGAGGGTAATTTTATTTTGATTCATATAAAAAAATACATTTAGTTAATTTAGTCCTCATTAGTATAATTTTCATATAACATTTAAACATACTCTTTTGGAAGAGACCTCTAGATTAACTCATCTTCTGGAACCTTCCCCTTTCTCCCTATATTCTCTCCTGTAGGCTGCCATATTGTCATCTGCAGTTAGTGAGCTTAAAACATACCCACAGAGGAAGGAACTCATAGTACTAAGAGCCCCATTTAATTCCAGACTCATAACTGGCAGTTAAGTATTCAATCGCCTTCACTCATAATATTATGTATCATACTCGAAATCCATATCTTGTCAGTAACATACTAGGTGTAGCATTACGGGTCTACTCGTAATATTACACCTAACCGGATATTTTACTTACATTTTACTTAAATTCTTGATGAGACACAGCCCTAGGAACCGATAGAAAACGTGAACGTCATGATATTGTATAAATATAATGAGTAAAAATAAGCACCCACAACTGTGAATACACATTTTTGTGAGTAATAAGTAGTTTGCTCATAAAGCTAGTCCTTTATAAGACAATGCATTAGAGCATCTATTTTAGTCCTGATACATATTAACCTCTGAGTATTGGGTTCTATGTTAACATGGATATTGTATAATGACACAAACATATTTAAAATAAATATATTTTTTTAATTGCACATTTATGCCTATGGGACTGTTAAGCATTAAATGCACATTTGTGCCCATGGCACTTTTCAACATTCAATTCTAATGCACTTACATGCTTTTTTATGTTTTTTTTAGTACTGTCTCAGAGAGGCTTTTAAAAAACTTTTTAAAAGCCTTCAGTGCACGTAATTATTTTCTCCTAAAATCCTTTATATGACGAGTGCTCAGTAAAGTTCCATTTTTGTAGCTGTTTAAAAATACTGCTGTAATAGCTTTTATGAAACATAAGCTGTTGATTTAGCCTGGTCCTAAGTTGTCCTGCCATCATAAGATACACTGAGCTTCTAGGCACATTCCTGAATGGACCAAAAAATTACAAGGTACCCCTAAATGGCTATATTTATGTTTACTGCATGAATAAATTCCACATTTTCCCTTTGAGATTAGAAAGTCTACAGAGCTGAAAGGAATACACCTAGACTTTACTTATGTGAAATTTATTGCTTATTTTTTATTCTTTAAGAGAAAATTTGAAATGTGGCGTTTAACCTTTATTTATGTGCCAGACGTCAATTTTTTAAAACCGTATTACACGTAACATCATGGAGTAGTAAAACCAGTATTTTTCAATGGGATTTCATACCATGTATATTATATTTTTTCGAATAGAACCTATGTATTGAACATGACCCTGTCCCTTTAAATAGAATCTAGCTGTGACCACAAAGCCACGGCCTGTATGTCACGGTTTGTAATGGCTTACACTTTGACCCAGCAAGGAAACCACATCACAGCTGTGTGTATGTAACCTGATCGGACACGCTCCAGCCTGCCAGCCAAGGGATTTACTTTAAAGGGACAGTAGCACTTTTTTTTACAATGGAATATGCAAAAGCACCAGAAAAATAGAGGAACTAGTGTACTATTTGTTTTTTAACAAACAGGTACACTTACACACAGAATGTGACTGTATATAGGTATATATGTGATTATGTACACACTAATCCATAGCACTAAAACTTCAGACAGAGAGAGAGAGAGAGAGAGAGAGAGAGAGAGAGAGAAGAGGGGGGAGAGAGAGAAGATGGGAGAGAGAGAGAGAGAGAAGGGGGGGAGAAAGAGAAGAGGGAGAGAAGAGAGAGGGAGATTGGAGAGAGAGGGAGATTGGAGAGAGAGGGAGATGGGATGGAGAAAGAGGGAGTTGGGAGGGAGAAGAGTGAGATGGAGATGAAAGAGATATGGAGATGGGAGAGAGGGAGAAGAGAGAGAAGAGGGAGAAGAGAGAGAGAGAGAAGAGAGGGAGAAGATAGATGGGAGGGAGGTGGGGGAGAGAGGGATATGGGAGAGAGAGGGGAGAAGAGAGAGATGGAGAAAAGAGAAAGGGTGATGAAAGAGAGAGAGGGAGAAGAGAGATGGGAGGGAGAGGAGAGAGAGAGATGGGAGGGAGAGGGAGGTGGGGTGAGGGGGAGATGGGAGGGAGAAGAGAGAGGGAGATGAGATGAGATGGAGATGGGACGGAGAAAGAGCAAGTTGGGAGGGAAAAGAGAGAGAGAGAGATGGAGAAGACAGAGAGTGAGAGATGGAGAAGAGAGAGATGGAGAAGAGAGAGATGGAGATGGGAGAGAGATGGAGATGGGAGAGAGAGACAGAGGGAGAGAGAGAGACAGAGGGAGAGAGAGAGAAGAGAGGGAGAAGAGAGATGGGAGGGAGATGGAGGTGGGGGAGAGAGGGAGATTGGAGGGACAAGAGAGGGGGGCGAAGAGAGAAGATAGAGGGGGAGAAGAGAGAGATGGAGAAAAGAGTTAGGAAGATGAGAGAGAGGGGGAGAAGAGAAAGAAGAGAGAGATGGAAAAGAGATAGAGATAAGAGAGGGATAAGAGAGAGAGAGGGAGAAAGGAGCTAGAGAGGGAGAAAGAGAAGAGAGAGGGAGAAGGAGGTGGGGAGAGAGGGAGAAGGAGGTGGGGAGAGAGGGAGATGGAGGTGGAGATGGAGGTGGGGAGGGAGATGGAAGGGAGAAGAGAAAGAGGGGGAGAATAGAGAGGGAAATTATATGGAGATGGGGAGGAAGGAGGAAGGGAGGAGGAAGTGAGAGGGGAGAAAATGATTTCTATTTTACACATAAACATACAATGAGAAAAATCATAAACAGACAGATCTGGTCTCACCGGAGAAGAAACTGTCTCAGAGCTCTGTACATGGGGTTCTTTATAAATAATGTACATACATGTAAAATGGACTAAGATTGTACAACAGAAAACAACATGGCGGATAACAGTAAAGCTCCTACCTTCTCTGCCAGGAGCTCCCGAATCTTGGTGGCTTGTAAGCGAAATTTGTAGAGTTGCGTCTCGAGGGAGAGACATCGTTTCTGCCAGTCTACAGATGCTCCGTTGCCCAACATTAGGTCTCCCATGACAGGGCAACTTGTCACTTATAGCAGGTCTTTAGAAAGGCCCTAAAATTACACAAAACACACCAATTATTAGTTTTGTATTAAAGCCCATCCCCAAATCTCTCTATTTATATAGTTCAGGAAAAACGTCACAAGGAGAATATGCCGTCTAACTGGATATTTTGGCCAAACAGGTCCCCCTTTGCTTAAACAGGTCCACAAGCAAGCAGTCATAAGTATAACTGCAAACACTGCTCCTGCAGAAATATAAACATCCTTCTCATACACACAAAATTCACTAAAGTATCATGGATGCCTCTAATTAAAAACTAGCTTTATGAATTGTTTCCAGTCTAATTATGCTCCTACCATTCTGAATAGATACCTTGTCTTGGTGCTTGTGCACCTCAAAGAAGCTTTGAGCTATACCATGTAGGGTCACCCAAGGTGAGCAGGTTATAGCAGAGAGGTCAGACACATCACAGTCCACTGGAGAAGAAACTGGCACACACTACAATATCTTTGCCATGAAAAGCCTATGGATGTGCACAACCAGACACAAAATGTGCCTGGCATGCTATGGTCCATAGGGTCATGGAGAGTTGGACATGACTGAACAACTAAACAACAAATTATGCTCATTTAATCACATTTAATCATACCGCAGTCATTTAAGGGTACGTTTTACACAAAGAGCGCTCATTTCATGTACCCACGTCTTTTTGTTAGATGTCAGGTACAATACCCTTGGCTGTGTAGGTGATAAGAAGCCCCACACACATACCTGAGCGGTTAGCAACCTCAGGAGTGAGTCATTGTGGGTCTGTGCCAAGATGTAGTTGGCCTCAAGGTTAGTCATCTGTGCGATCATCTGCAGTAAACAGGCTGGCACCCAATTAAAGGAGCAGGCAACCACAGGTTGGTCTATTTTATATTTAATATGTATATATTTTATTTTTCTGGCATCTTCAGATGATGACTGTAGCTCTGAAATTAAAGACGTTTGCTTGTGGGGAGGAAAGCTATGGCAAGCTTGGACAAGTTATTAAAAAGTAAACATATTACACTATCAACAAAGGTGTGCAAAGTTATAACTATGGTATTCCAAGCAATAACATCCAGATGTGACAGCTGGACCATAAAGAAGACTGAGTGCTGGAGAATTAACGCCTTTGACTGCAAGAAGATCCAATCAATCAATACTACAGAAAATCACTAGAAGCTTTGATCATGAAGTTAAAGATCAAATATTTTGGCCATTCCATGAGAAGACAGAATGCCTTAGACTCTGATGCTGGGGAAGATTGACACCAAGAAGGGGACGCCGGAGGAGATGGATAGATGACATAATTGAAGCAATGAACATTAACTTGAGGGGGCTTATAGGGGCAGTAGCTGACAGATGTGCCTGGTGTGCTGCAGTCTATGCCATGTTTGACAGCTGTGACTTAAAGCACTATTAGAGGAAAAGAACGTTACACTGCCTTCTTGTTTGCTGCAGATGCTGGCGTTGTGGTGCTCCTCCCCTGCAGGCGTGGCTTGAGGTTACATCTGTGAAACATGGCACCCAAAATAACAGAGAACAGGAAGAAAGGGGGAGGTTCCAGAAGATGAAAAAGTTTTATTCTGGGTGTTTCTTAAAAGTAACTGGTGTAAATTTAATTTAACAATTACAATGAAAAGTGTAAAATTATTAAGTAATCTAGAAGAAAACATCTAAATGAAACATTTTTATCAAATGCATTTTGCCTAAAAGGGCTCTTTAAGGGGTTAGGATTAGTTCCACCTAAGTTGCTCTGATACGAATGAACCATATCTTGATATGTATAATATATGTATAAACGGTTATGGATTAAATAATGAAAATGCACTCTGGGCTCATTTGCATGTCCCCGCCCAGTTTCCCAGAGTTCCATGCAATAACTGTATTTCTCAGACTTATGAGCGGGGATTACATTTTTTAACGTTCAAATGTTAACACAAATGTATGCATTTACTGTAAACGCACATATATACAGGAGTGTAGAAATATGTAAATCTTAGGAGCCTGGAAGTCAGACAAGCTGATTTATAAGAGCCTGGAAGGAAGGCTGTCATAGAGATGCATCATATTTTGGAAAAATATTTAATAACCAGCAGTACAAATATTAGGAGCCCTATATATATATATATATATATATATATATTTTTTTTTTTTTGAAGAGTGAAGCAGTCGTGAATGTCCAGTAATCTAGTAATTTAGTAATTAATAATCTCTCTCTCTCTATATATATATATATATATATATATATATAATTTGATACCTTTTGTATTGGACAAACGTCTCATTTATAATGACAAGCTTTCGAGAGGCTTAACCTCTCTTTATCAAGTCTCAAACAATACTTCATGAGGCTTCCATCTCATGTTAGTATTGCTTGAGACTTGATAAAGAGAGGTTAAGCCTCTCGAAAGCTTGTCATTATAAATGAGACGTTTGTCCAATACAAAAGGTATCAAATTATATTGCAATACTCATTATTAATCTATATATATATCTATATAGATTAATAATTACTAAATTACTATATATATATATATATATATATATATATATATATATATATATATATATTAGCAAAGATTTGAAGCCATAGCAATGCTGTTTGCCATACAATGTCAATCTTTTTGTACTCTGAGGACCTTCGCCGCTCATTGCGAACCTCTGGTGTACTTTTGCTCCTCTGAGCTCATCACAAAGACAGATACATATGTCTATATTTTTTTAAATAATAATCAATGAATGAGTTACTTAATAAATTAATATACTTTACCTATTTGTAATTAATATATCCAGCAATCAATAGCCTGAAGAGCTAACAATCTCTTTTTATTGTCCTGTAGCATATGATGTCCAGTGGGACTGTTGCTGGCCTGTGGAAAGAGTTTTATGAATGTCCCAACTGTGCATTAGAAGTAGGCTATGTGCGCGAGGGCAAACCGTTGCTTTTTTTGTGTAAAGCGCTACTGTAGATGCGTAATGTTGTTAGTTGGAAGTTAGGATTGTGAAATAGCGTTGTTTGTCTATGCGCTACGGGGTTCACGAGCATTTGCCGTCCTTTGTAGTAGTGTATTTTGTACCTCGTACGTTGCTGGGTGAAAGTGGTACACGTTTGGCGTTATTTTGCGCGGTCCAGGGTCGTGTAGCCTCGTTTTCATTTTTTGTGCTGCCATTTTTTTTCCTTGATTAGCCGATTTTCGAGTGTTGAAACTCGGCAAAATCGACTTAAATGCACGTTCCTCCTCCCAGACGTCCTGGCTGTTCCCCCAAGCTGTGTGTGATGTTTTTGTTATATTTTTTTTGTGTATTTATTTGTGTTTTTTTGCTTTGTGCGGTTCGGCCGTTAACTTCATATTTTTCCATTCGTCAATTGCTTGCAGCCTAAGGCGATCCCACGTTTCCTAAGTGTTTGGAGGCTAAGTCCTGCGTGTTTCATTGCCTCCACTGCTTGCCTCGCATTGCGAGGCTCGCAGGCAATGAGCGCCTTTGGTGCTCATCGCCCAAGTCCTGGGAGTTGTAGTGCCTTAACGGCTCGCCTCGCAGCCAATGAGCGCCTTTGGCGCACATCGCCTAAGCGATGTGCTGCGAGTTCTTGTGCCTTAACGCATCGCAAGTCGTGTGCACCACACAAAGCGTGACGACATCTCGTAGTTCGACAATTATAATATGTGATATAAATAATTATCAGGTGAATTACTTGGGTTTGTGGGAGGGTCCATCTCTCTCCTCCCTATATAAACCCTACACACCTACCTACATGTGCATTTGTCCTTCAGTGTCCCCCCACCCTCTACCCTCTCTCCTCACCATCACTCTGCCCTAGGGCCTCTTAGCATGCAAAACCAAAGCGTAGCAACCAGCCACATAAGGAGAGGGACCCATTTACAAATATATTTATATATAATGAATAATATCTCATTTGAATGTCTAAAAATAAGTTAAAAAAATATTTCTCACTCATGATTCCCAGAAATACAGCCATTGTACTGCACTCTAGGAGACTGGGCGGGGACATGCAAATAAGACTACAATGCCTCTCACTCTTTAATCCAAAGACCACTTTATACATGGTTCCTTTTATATATATATATATGTGGGTGTATATACATATATCTATATAACTAGATCTATATATATATATATATATATATATATATATATATATATATATTATAATTTTTCATGCAAAAAAAATGTATGCATGATAACCAATACCTTTAAATCTAAATTTTAGAAACTACTGAAAACATGTACTAGCAACTATAGTTTGTATTTTATTGTAGACCCCACTATCTGTAATCTCCGTCCTGCGAGGCTCTAATGGATCCCGGTGTTTGCTTTTATCTCTGTACTTCCCGTCATTACGGGCGCGCTCTGCCGCCAACTCTTTGACCTAATGTGACTGTCATGCAGAAAGACACTCAGGGCTTTGTGTGGCGATCACTTCAATTAATTCCTGTTGTCTAATGAAAAGAGACTTTCTGTTGGGGATTTAATAAGAATGAACAAACACAGCGCTCCCCTGCAGACAGCGGCAGCTTTACCGCATGAATAGCCCCCCAGGCACCCCCCTAACCAGTCACTTATTAACAACAACTAGGTACAGGAGGTGAGACTGGGGGATAGAAACACTTCTCTCATATTAAAGGGACATGGCAGGTTCCTGATATTACTAGGTATATAATACCCCTGTGTATCTATTTAATGTTATGTACTTTATTTTATTAAGAAGTGCTTATAAGGTCTTCCCAAAATCACACAAATAGTCCCTGTATGGGTCTGCCCACTGCAGTGTATGCAAAGACTGTGATGTACTTGCTGTGCTGTGTCTCGTACGAACCAATCAGTGACCATCTCTCTGATACTAACCAATCACTGACCATATACATAGTCCCTGATAGACTAGGATACTACACTGCACATCCATCCCTACACAGTCTGTGTCTGCATACGCCGCAGTGAGCAGACCCATACAGGGACTATTAGGTTTTAGGCAGAGCTTATAAGCACTTCTTAATAAAAGTAAATAGATACACCGGGATATTATATACCTAGATAAAGGCTCCTACCAGGACATCCTCATGAACCCATCCTAGACACCTGATGGGGGTGGAGTGAAGCAGATCTGTTGAAGTATGAAACACTAGTGTCCAAATGTAGGATTGAAAGCTACATTGCTTTGTTTTCATTAACCACCTTCTACAGGGGTGCTATATCTGCAGTGGGGGCACCACTTTGGTTTTATAAATGCAGAAGACAATTCATCAGCTTCTACGGACAAATGTCATTACTTAGTGCTAAAACTTTCAATAGGACTAATGGAAATCTCACATTTCAATGCATTTACATGCTTTAAAATAGCAGTTTAACCAACTGCCTAGTAATAGATTATAAACTATATTTATTTATTTACTTAAAAAAAAAAGGTATCCCATTATCAAGCATAGGACCATAGTTGCCCCTTTAAAGGAACAGAGACACGATATGGAGAGGATATTCTGGAGCCATCCTATGCTACATATAGATGAATATATTAGCTAGAAACAACTATTTTTGGCGATTTAATGCAGTTTGAACCACAATAAGCCCTGAATGCATTTTCGGGAGGAGGGGACACCATGTTATTCTAATGGGAGTTCATTAAATAAAAAATAAAAAAACGTTCCGCTCTACAAGAGCATCCCTCAAGCTCAGCTTCAAAGCGAAGCAAGACAAGCTGGAAGGTCGCCAAATCCCTTCATAAAAGTGTCAGGGACGCTTAGCCTCTCTCAATTAGCGGGCGCTTTGTGAGAAATGGGGCCTCAGTGGTGATACTCATTGTATATTAATACAACAGCTCTTATTAGACCTTCGGTGTGAAGATAAACTCACATAATGGTGTGAGGGTTGGGCCTGGTCAGTACTTGAATGGGAGACCACCTAGGAATACAAGGAGCTGTATGCTGTGTCCCACTGGAGAAGGAACTGTCAACCCACTCCAGTATCTATATCAAAAATACCAAGTGGATCAGCATTGTGTGTTACGGTCCATGAGGTCACGGAGAGACGGACACGACTGAGCGACACACACACAAACAACTGACATCATTTAACCTCATAGCTGGCTTATGCTTACATTCCTAAACTAGGTTTGACTCTACCATTTCTACTGCAAATCTGTTCCACTTATTTACTACTCTTTCTGTAAAGTAGTTCTTTCCCATATCTTGTGCCTTTATGATCTCTTGTTCTTGCTCCTCTTTTTCTCTAAGGCATGCCTCTTGAACTATATGGTTTAGATCTGGATTTCTTGAAGGCTGACATTTGTTAATGCTAATCGGTACTTGCCAACAGCCTTCGCTTATGTGCTCTTGGAAGCTGAAACTTAACAAACAACGATATTATTATTATTATTATTATTGTTGTTGTTGTTATTATTATTAACAATAATATTATTATTACTCGTATTATTATTATTATTATTAATAATAATAAATTAAGAAACTAATTTTACTGTAGTAACCAAAGGGTCCCTATCATCTTGGGGGGCTGGTGATTTGCACCCACTGCACCAGCAGTAGCTTTGACCCTGCCTCTATGCAAAAAGTAGATTAGGAGACTCCGACCATGAAGTCGTTTGGTGAACAAGTGTTTCTGCTGCCGGTGATCTGTGCAACTTTGGGCAGAAGTCAAGGTCAAGCTCTACTTTCCCAACTGTTTTTACACAGTTTAAAATAAATTCAGCCTTCCATTTGTAACTAGAGTACAAGAAAAACAGCACTTGTTTGTGAAGTATGTAATACACTAACAACACTAACAGATGTGTAAGTCATGGGGAGAAGCTGGTGACTGGAGGGGCCCAGTGCAGAATAATCTGAAACTTCTCTATACAGACAGGTGCCTGTAGGGGTCAACACGAACAAAACATATATGTAGGTGGTCAAATCATATTTCCATAAACATAATCATCTGTCCACCCTGCCCTAATAAATTATGTGTCTGCCTGTACGCCAGGTAACAGAGGGGCCCTACCCAGTTGTGGGCCCTGGTGCTTTGCTGCCTCAGTAGTAGCTCCATCAACGATAGGGAATTAAAGGGACGAGCAGATAAGGTTCCAGGACCCACTAACCTACATAGTTTTACATATTTATATATATATATATAAATACACATATCAATCTATATATATTTACCTATATCTATCTATCTAATTATCTCTCTCTCTATATATATATATATATATATACACACACAATATATATATCACTATAATAGTTGTTGGTTTTACAACTGTTGGTGACGTTTGCGGTGTTGGTATTGCTTTGGATTTCCTAGTATATATATATATATATATATATATATATATTTCCTAGTATATATATTAATATATATATATATACCTAACAATCTATATATCTTTACCTATATCTATTTATCTATATAATTATCTATCTCTTGCTGTATGTATGTATGTATATATATTTATATATATATATATATATATATATATATATATATATATATATATATATATATATATAGTAAGGCTTTGTAAAAGAAGCCACAATATCTCTTTGGGACACAATAAGTTGAGCGCGCTTTCTCAGCCTACAAACTAAAAGCTCATTGTTGTTGTCCTCGGTGTAATGTTCTCTTTTATGGAAATAAGGAACAAGTCGCCTATTCATTGCGGTTATTTGTTACACTGCACAAATCCTTCTAGGGAATTAGTTACAGATTATATTGTTGTATCACCGGCTGAGCTCAAGAGCCGATTCCGGGGTCAGGGGTAGGTATAAAAGCGCAGATACCCCTTTATTGTTTAGGGGTAATGTGTGCAAGTATTACTGTGTAGAAAGGGTAGTAGATAGACAGAGATAGTGGTAGGACAAATGCAGTCAAGGGATTCAAGCATGCCCGAGGATTTTTTTTTATTTACCTTAATATGAAGAACTTGTCTATCAGACAGCTGCTAATTTTCCAGACACAATGTTTACCGATGCTCTCCACTGGCTGAAGGGTTCCCATAGCAATTTGTTTTTGCTGTTGGGGCAACCTATCAATTATTGTATATTCTCTTATCATATCGGATTGTTAGACCTGTCATTAAGACAAAACCCCAGCCCTCCGCTTAATGACCTTATCAGGGTGGAGACAAACACACAGCTGGAGGCTGATACTCTAATCTTTTAAAATAAATTTCATATTATAAATTATTAAATAGGAAATAATGATCAGTGCATAATTAATATATATATATATATATATATATATATATATATATATATATATACTCAGTGTTAGGGCAGATTGAAACTCTATAAAAAGCAACCAAAGCAATAAGTCATTGCCACTTTAAATTTGGGACAAAAAACACACATCAAAACCTTCCCTTAAAAGGACGCTTCTATTTAAAGGACAACTTAATCTTGACATCGAAGAAAAAATACCCTAAAAAGGTACACACAGTGCGGGGAGCGCGAGCGGAAAGCGAGCATGGCATTAACCCTTAAATGCTACATAATGCCTGTCCACTAAGAAGTTAAAGGGATATGGAAGGTTCCTGGATGTTACAAGGTATATAATATCCCTGTGTATATATTTACTTTATGTACTTTATTTTATTAAGAGGTTCTTATAAGCTCTGTTCTTACTGCCTAAAATAAAACAAATAGTCGCTGTATAGGTTTGCCCTCTGCAGCTAATGAAGACACAGCCTCTTTAGCAATGACTGAGCTGTGTCTCATACTAATCAATCAATGTAGTCTCTGATAGGCTAGGACACTACACTCCACATTCAGCCCTCATGCAGAATTTCCCTGCTCTACATGATGACACAGAGCAGTATCCAGAGTCCAATTAACAGCTATGACAAATGAAACATGACAGCCTGCATCACAGCATACCGAGACACATGTGGGCTGCCCAGGCTGGCTTTGTTGTGTTAAATAAATGTACATTTTCTCGGACCCAAACCCCATCAGGCCATATGTATATATGAAATGCATAAGAAAGATATGATAAAATGATGATAGAATCTCTAATATATTACCTTTTATTTGCAATTATGCAGCAGTTGGAGCTGCCATTTGGTTTCTGGTAATTAGCTTTGTGATGTAAGAGCAGAATTGCATTGCACAAGAAGTTCTATCCACACAGTGGGAATGTGGCATTTATAGGTGCCAGATACTTCAGTAGCAGTAAAAGAAAGCTCATTAGTTGACACATTCCCTTGACAAAGTAAGGCATATTCAGCTGAAACAAAAATAGATACCTGTAACAAGGAAACCCCTTCTGGATCGCGACCCTGTCATGGTGAAGGGGCTTGTGAACTTCAATGAAGCTGTGAGCTATACCATGTCGGGTCACTGAAGATGGCCAGGTCATAGCAGAAAAGTCAGACACATTGCAGTCCACTGGAGAAGGAACTGGCAACCCACTCAAGTATCTTTGCCATGAAAACCATATGGATGAGCACAACCTCTCTCCCTCCCCTGTCTCTTTCCCCCCACTCCCTCCCCTTTGTCTCTTCCCCATCTCTCCCTCCTCTGTGTCACCCCCCCCCCCCCTACCCTTTCTCATTTGCGGGCTTGGCGTTAAACCTGTAACATTTTTTTCAAGCCCGCAAGACTTGAAGCTGAAATCGGTTTTGCTCCAAGGCTTCTGGGCTTGAAAAAAGTTACGGGTTTAATGCCGCCATTTTTTTTCAAGCCTGAAACTCAGCAGCTGTTGGGAGGCCGGCAAAAGATGCCAATTGAATAGCAAATTTGCTTTCAACCTCAATTATGGACTCCCTGCCTCAGGAGGACCCAGTCGGAAACCGGTTGGAGCATCTATTGCGAACATTGCAATGAGCGCCTTTGGTGCTCATTGTGAGCCTCTCCCCCCTCTACCTTACAGGCCTTTGGCGCTTATTGCATCCCCTCTACCTTACGGGCATTCAGCGTTCATTGCACTGCAAACTCGTAACTTTTAACATAGCGTTACCGACAAATCGTAATTACAACTATTATTTGTGATTGTTTCTATACAACTACCGATTCCAGCTCAGACATTGATACATTGATGTGGACTATTATTCTTGCACATGTACATTGCAGTTCAGTCACCTCATACTCTATGTTCATTACTAATTTATACTAATCAATGACCGACTTACACATACAGTGGTACCTTGTTACTCAACTACCTAAAAATTTTGTGGATTCCAGTACTCGGTAAGCAAAAGAACCTTGGTACTCGTCACGCGACCTTGGTACTCGTCACGCCTGCTAAAACCAATTTACATTACTTCTTAAGGGAGTTTGATATTCGTTGTTTTTGATACTGAAACTGCTGTCTGGAACAGATTAAGGTTGAGTAGCAAGGCACCACTATATTAGAAAACTCCATGACATCCTTCTATAAGATCTGGGAACCGCGGCTCGTACAACTCACTCTCATAATATTTTTAAAAGGATAACAACTGGATCCCCTTCTGGATTATTACCTTGTCATGGTGAAGGGTCTTGTATTCCTCAATGAAGCTATGAGCTATACCATGTAGGGTCTCCCAAGATGGGAAGTTCATAGCAGAGAGGTCGGGCAAATCCCAGTTCTCCGGAATAGGAACTGGCACCCACTCCAGTATCTTTGCCATGAAAACCTTATGGATTAGCACAAACAGACACAAGTTATGCCTGGCGTGCTGCTGTTCATATGGTCACAGAGAGTCAGACACAACTGAACTGAAGTCTTTACGTGCCTCCTTCCCTACAATGGCCATTGCAGGCAAACCAACACCAGTCAGAAAACTTAGGACAGCCTCCTGGGCAGATCCTCTCTCACACCTAATATGGGATGGAGAGAAGCAGGTAACAGTGCTAAATTCTAATGCAAGCTTAAAAACCTACACTGAATCCATTTATACCAACTAAATAAACATCCAAACATAACTGTCGGCCATGTTGCTCTATCCCACACAAGACGGATTTTCCAAGGGAATTTTCCCAACTTTAGAAAGAGTGAAGAAAAGGAACCCAGGAATTTACAAAGCAAATAAAAAGAGCAGGACGCATTTTTGTAAGGATTTGGGGCTTTGAACCTTTCGTTGGACGGATCCCTTTGTACACATTACATTGATTGCTAGGAAATGCTCTCGGCTGCTTCTATTGAGAGTCAGTCACTCGTGACATTCAGAGGAAGGACTAAGGAACGGAATATATATTATATATAAATATATATATCTCCATCTGTCTATTTATATATTATATATGCATATATATTATTTACCTGTTCTAGCTAATTAATAAGCGTAGTTCCTGCATTACAGGGACATGGAAGGTTCCTGGATGTTACTAGGTATATAATATAATAGGTGTATCTATTTACTTGTATGCACTTTATTTTATAATAAGCTCTGTTTTTACTGCCTAACATCAATGTTTCAAATTAGCCTGTCTGTGACCACTCTCAAGTAGCATGTTGCTGAGAGATGTCCCAGATGGAGACGCTGAACAAACAATAGAATCATATTTCATGAGCTGCAGAGGGCAGACCCATACAGGGAATATTTGTTTAATAAAAATAAAGTGCATACAAGTAAATAGATATACAGAGACATTATATACCTAGTAACATCCAGGAACGTTACATATCCCTTTAAAGGTTCACTATAAAAAATGGCTAGCGGATACAGTATTTCCTTGATACAAAATAATTTTAATTTTTTTTTTTTATCAATCACATTCAACAATAAGACGCTCTCCTTTTTTTCTATCATGTAATCTACATACTAATTAAAGGATAAGTGCCATATTTATAGTATGTTCTTCCAAAGGACTAAAATTGGTAGTGGCAACATGTTTTTAAAGTTTTAAAACATATATATTACCCTTCATTCCATTTTGCCTAAATGGCAGCTGACATTTAACTTTCATTAAATACCTGGGAGGAATAATATTAACTATGGATTTATGTAAATCAGTTCTATTGAAGGCGTAAACATTTACATAGACACTTAACAATGGTACTTAATCGAAGAGTAAGCTCCAACAGGAGCTTGTAGTAACCAGGACACGAATCACTAGTTAACAAATATATATGAAATTTAGGAGCCAGCTAATTAAATGAAGAGTCAAATATGTGTTAGATGTGTAAATATTTGTGTATATTAAGAGAAAAACTGTTGCTCCCAAGATTTGTCATTCCTGGTCTTAAAAGGAATTGGTTACTAAAAAGTATGGCTCGATATTACATCACAGAGGAGCCAGGAATGTGTGGCCTCTCTGCCTCTGAAAGGGTTAATTTGTCGTCTGGACAAGCAGTACAACACCAATATAAAAAAAGCAGTTTACAGCTTATAAAAAATACATAATTATCATTAATTAGCAGGATTATAAATCTTCAGTTTTGTTTTCTATTCAGATTCCAGTCTAACCTGGCTACATAACATTGTACTGTGTGGAGCCCAAAAAGTGCTGATGTCAGCAGTTCCTCTATACATTTTATATTCTGCAATTATAACTTCTTCAAGGTTTTTAGCACGTTCCTGGGTGGTTCAGTGCATGACAGGTTTTCGCTACATATCAGCATTTCAAGAGTTGCCGTTGTCCTTCTGTATGCCATTAGCAACAAATAAAACAGTGGGACCAACTACACAGCTGCCTTTTCTTGGCACAGCCATTACCTGGGCGGATATGGAGTGATGTCTTCCTGCTGAAAAGTTTGAAGATTTAAAAATGGTCGAGGGCTTTACAGCTGGCAATGAGTCTTCTGCAGGCAACTGGCATTGGCGACAGTTGGTATCAACCAGTTGCACTTTTTCTTTTGGATATCCTCCTCAATTGAAGAGGATGTGCAGTTATTTTTTGCCTCCTTCAATGTTAGATCCATGATCCAACCTTGAACTGTTTACGGATGCTTCTGGTTTGCTTTAGGGGACCTTGGTGTGCTTTACATCAGGTCTGACCAATAATTCTGGAGATTGGATAGGGCCATGCAGAAAGTAAACAAAATCATGGCTGGTTTTAATTGGAAATGGATTGGCGATCCGTAAGACCCCCTATTGGATCTCTACCTTGTCATTCGGAAGGGTGTTTGTGTACTTAAATGCTGCGGATGTGTCTCAAGGGGAAAGAAAAGTCAGATGCTGCAAAGATCAATTCAGAATAGGAACCTGGCATGTTAGAACAATGAACCAAGGCAAACTGGTCATGGTCAAACATGAGATGACAAGGTTAAACATCAATATCCTGGGAATTAGTGAACTCAAATGGACTGGAATGGGATATTTCAAATTGGACATCCACCAGATCTTCTTCCCGCAAAAGAAGGCAAGCAGTTTAACATCACAGTGATCCAAGTCTATGCTCCAACCATGGATACTAATGTTGTCCAATTCTATGAAGATATTCAACACATCATAGGTATAACACCAAGAAAAGATGTTACTATCATCATAGGAGGTTGGAATGCTAAATTAGGTAACTAAAAGACACCTGGAATAACAATCAAAAATATATTATTGACCTTCAATTTTAGTATCCTTTGGGTGCTTAACACCCCTTCAACTTAATAATCAAAAAAATAAAGACCAAGATAAATAATTTCAGAACTTTTCCACTTTTAATGTGACCTGTAAACTGTACAACTCAATTGAAAAACAAACTGAAATCTTTTAGGTAGAGGGAAGAAAAAATATAAAAATAAAAAAATATGGTTGCATAAGTATGCAAACCCTTAAACTAATACTTTGTTGAAGCACCTTTTGATTTTATTACAGCACTCAGTCTTTTTGGGTATGAGTCTACCAGCATGGCACATTTTGACTTGGCAAGATTTGCCCACTCTTCTTTGCAAAAACAATCCAAATCTGTCAGATTGCGAGGGCATCTCCTGTGCACAGCCCTCTTCAGACCACACCACAGATTTTCAATCGGATTCAGGTCTGGGCTCTGGCTGGGCCATTCCAAAACTTTAATCTTCTGGTGAAGGCATTCCTTTGTTAATTTATATGTATGCTTTGGGTCGTTGTCATGCTGAAGGTTTTGTGCCAATATTGACTGGTATTTTGAACTGATCATAATTCCCTCTATCTTAACTAAGGCCCCAGTTCCAGCTGAAGAAAAACAGCCCCAAAGCATGATGCGGCCACCACCATGCTTCACTGTGGGTATGGTGTTCTTTTGGTGATGTGCAGTGTTGTTTTTGCGCCAAACATATCTTTTGGAATTATGGCCAAAAAGTTCAACCTTCGTTTCATCAGACCATAACACCTTTTCCCACATGCTTTTGGGAGACTTCAGATGTGTTTTTGCAAAATGTAGCCTGGCTTGGATGTTTTTCTTCGTAAGAAAAGGCTTTCATATTGCCACTCTACCCCATAGCCCAGACATATAAAGAATACGGGAGATTGTTGTCACATGTACCACACAGCCAGTACTTCCTGAGTTCCTTTAATGTTTCTGTAGGCCTCTTGGTAGCCTCCCAGACCAGTTTTCTTCTAATCTTTTCATAAATTTTTGAGGGAGCTCCAGTTCTTGGTAATGTCACTGTTGTGCCATATTTTCTCCACTTGATGATGACTTCTTCACTGTGTTCCATGGTATATCTAATGCCTTCGAAATTCATTTGTACCCTCCTCCTGACTGATAACTTTTAACAATGAGATCCCTCTGATGCTTTGGAAGCTCTCTGTGGACCATGGCTTTTGCTGTGGGATGCGCCTAAGAAAATTTAATGAAAGACCAACTAAAGCAGCTGAACTTTATTTGGGTTAATCAGAGGCACTTTAAATGGTGGCAGGTGTATGCTGACTCCTATTTAACACAATTTGGAATGTGATTACTTAATTCTGAACACAGCTACATCCCCAGTTATAACTGGGTGTGCAGACTTATGCAACCACATTATTTTATTTTTATATTTTTTCTTCCCTCTACCTAAAAGATTTCAGTTTGTTTTTCAATTAAGTTGTACATTTTATAGGTCACATTAAAGGTGGAAAAAGTTCTAAAATGATTTATCTTTGTCTCATTTATTTACAGCACAGAAACCTGACATTTTAACAGGGGTGTGTAGACTTTTTATATCCACAGTACCTATGATCCTGGACAACGACGATTAATGATTAAAAAGTGTTGGAATAACTGGTACGTTTGGCCTTGGAGAACAAAATAAAGCAGGTCAGAGATTAGTAGAATGCTGTCAAGATAATTCCCTGGTCATAGCAAACACCCTCTACCAACAGCCTTGAGACAACTCTACACATGGACATCACCAGATGGACATCATAGAAACCAAATTGACTATAAACTTTGTAGCGAATGATGGTGGAGCTATATACAATCAGCAAAAACAAGACCTGGAGCTGACTGCGGCTCAGACCATGAGCTTCGAGAATTAAACTGAAGAAAAGAGGGAAATCCATCAGACCAAGTAGAAACAAAATAGTTAATATCTCCTGTGAATATGCAGTGGAAGTAAAGAATAGATTTAAGGGACTAGACATGGAAGGACTTTGGAACACAGTTTGCAACATTATCCAGGAAACCGCAACAAAGAATATCCCCAAAAGAAAAAAAATTAAGAAGACAAACTGGCTGTCTGATGAGGCTTTGAAAGTAGCACAGGAAAGAAGGAAAGCGAAAGGTAGAGGAGAAAGGAAAATATTTGTCCAACTGAATGCAGAATTCCAGAGAATAGCAAGAAGAGACAAGGAGAGAATCTACAATGAGCGATGTAAAGAGATTGAAATAGATAACAGAATGGGTAAGTCAAGAGATCTCTTCAAGAAAATTAAGGATCTCAAAAGAAACCTTTTATGCCAAAGGGGGAGTGATAAAAGACAAAAATGGACTGAACAAAAGAAGATCACATAAAGAAGAGGTGGCAGGAATATACTGAAGATCTATATAGGAAGGATCTTAACAGCAGTGATGACCTCAATAATTTGTCAAAGGAGCTGGAGTCAGACATCTTGGAGAGTAAAGTGAGATGGGCCCTAAGATGTCTTACTGATAACAAGGCTGCAGGAGTTGATGGAATCCCAATTGAACTATTCAAAATCAATACAAGATGTTGCTGTGAAGTGTTACTTGCCTTATGCCAACAAATTTGGAAAACTCAACAGTGGCCAATAGTGGAAAGTCAGTCTACTTCCTAATCCCCACAAGATGGTAGTGCTAAATATTGCTTTAATTATCAACCAATTGCACTCATTTCACATGCATGCAATTCTTAAGATACTACTAGCACAGCTCCAACAATATACGGACCAGGAACTACCAGATGTGCTAGCCGAGCTCTGCAGTGGAAGATGCACACGAAATCCAGAAAAACATTTACTTCTGCTTCACAGACTATTCTATGGCTTGTGATTGTACGGATCACAGCATAATGTGGCAAGATCTTAAAGAGACTGAGTACCAGATCATTTCATCAGCCTCCTGAGAAATCTGCATCTGGACCAAGAAGCCACGTTTAGAATCAAATATGGAACAACAGAATGGTTCAACATCAGGAAAGGTGTGTGACAAGGTTGTATATTGTCACCTTATTTATTTAACTTATACACAGAGTATATTATGCGTAAGGCCGGACTGGGGAATCTAAAGCCGGAATCAATATTGCTGGAAGGAATATCAACAACCTCAGATACACTGATGATATTACTCTGATGGCTGAAAGTGAGGAGGAACTAAAGGACTTATTAATGAGGGTGAAAGAAAAGAGTACAAAAGTTGACCTGCTGCTCAACGTTAAAAAGACGAAGATCATGGCAAACTGCAATCTCAGTTCATGGCAAATAGACGGAGGCAGTGACAGATTTTATTTTCCTGTGATCCAAGATCTCTTCAGATGCTGACTGTAGCCATTAAAAATATATTTGCTTTTAGAGAGGAAAGCTAGTAAAAAGTAAAGATATTACATTATAAACAAAGGTCTGCATAGTTCGAACTATGGTATTCCCAGTAGTAATATACGGATGTGACAGCTGGACCATAAAGGAGTCTGAGCGCCAGAGAATTGACGCCTTTGAATTGTGGTGTTGGAGAAAACTGCTTAAGAGTCCCCTGGACTGCTAGAAGATCTATTAAATCAGTACTACAGGAAATCAAGACGAACTGTTTACTGGAAGGTATGATCATGAGGCTGACACTATTTTTTCCATATAATGAGAATAAAGGATTCACTAGAGTAGACTCTAATGCTGGGAAAGATTAAAGGCACTTGAAGAAAGTGGAGTCAAAGACAGAGATGGATAGATGAGGTCATTGACGCAATGAACCTAAGCTTGATGGAGCTCAGAGGGGCAGTGGCTGATAGACGTGCCTGGCATGCTGCAGTCCATAAGGTCACGTAGAGTCGGACACTACTGAACGACTAAACAACAACAATCTGTAAGACATGGTGTGCCTGAGGTAGGGGATGTAGATTTGTTATTTCATCTTATGGGGTGCATCCCAATGAAGATTGCCTGGAGCTTATGATTATGGCTTTTAAGTATGGTTTACAGAAGACCATGGAGTTGGGGAGTAGTAATGCATGAAGGTTTGCTTGTGGTCTCACTGTAGAGAGGGGGAGTCGCTGCCAGCCGGTGGGAGAAAGGCAAAGCTTCTCCCCAATGGTAGAACAGCAGCCCTGAATGCGTGCTCACGGTTAGAACACTAGGGCCCTCATTCTATTAAGGGCCGTAAAATGGCCGCAAAACTGCGATTCCTTGCGCCCAGCTTACGGCCCTGTGTAGCACTATGGCTACGCTGCTATTCAATGGGACCAACTACACAGCTGCCTTTTCTTGGCACAGCCATTACCTGGGCGGATATGGAGTGATGTCTTCCGCAACGAGGTCCCCCTTACCGACGGTCACAAACTATGCAATCGGCCGCAAGCATTTCCCGCGCGCCTGTAAACTGTGTTTCAAGGCCGCAAAGTCGGAAAACTGTAAATGCAAATATAAATTCAAGACAGTATTGTAAAGCACTGTAAATGATAGGCAACATAATGGGGGACATGAAGATCGCCCAAATCCAATATTTAATTTCAGGTTTATTTTCCATCCCAAGTCCCGCGGGCTTCAATGACCTAGGCATCTCGAAGCCAGTAAATCGTTGTTAAAACCTGTATGGGTTCGGATGTTGAAGGCCGCAAACTCAAAGCATTGTAAAGCACTGTAAATGATGGGGAACACAATGGGGGACATGAGGATTTACAGAATAACATTCTCAAGCTTGCACATCGCCAAGTTATAATCTTTGATTTTAGGTCCCACGGGCTTCAATGACCTCCAAGCCCGTAGCTCGTTATTCAAGTCCGTACGGGCTTGGGGGGGGGTGATTGACCTCCAAGCCCATGGGACTTGCATGATAGATAGAACACGAAGATTGAAAATTAAATTACATTTATTTATTTGTAAATTTGAGAGTAGGGGAATGTTGAGCTATTAATTCTGAGACCAAACATCACTTCCACTTTTAATAAAAGTACAGGATGGCTTTTCTATTTGCTTAATTAGTGCTGCGATTTGTAAGTAAGCCCTTTGCGACACCTCCGTGGCCCAACTAACCTGTAGGTCTATTTTACCCATTTACAGACTTGACGGAGGCGAATCCCGCAGCCGTTGCGGGTCTGATAAGCTCCAAGCCCGTGGGACTCGGGACACGGAAATTGAACATGAATTATAAAAAAAATGATTTGCAGATTTGAGTGTTGGAGAATGTTGTGCTATGATTTCTAACACCTACAATCACTTTCACATCTCATCAAAGTACAGGATGGCTTTTTTATGTGCTTAATTGGTGCTATGATTTGTAAGTAAGAGCCTTGCGGGACCTTTTTAGTGTAAGTAAGCTCCGGCTTGGTTTTAGGGAATTACGGCCTTGACGGAAGGGTTCCCGTAGCATTTGAATAGTGACCTGGGCTTTCTTGTGGCCGCGTAAGATCAAAGGCTTTTCCTGAGCCGGGGGTGGCCGCAAGGGATAACAGGGCGCCGGCCGCAAGCCGGCCTGATCCTTCGACTGCAAGGGAATAGAATAGGGAAGTAGCTTGTGGCCATCCCTTGCAGCCTCGCAGCTCTTACGGCCATTAATAGAATGAGGCCCTTGGTGTGTGCAGTATAAAGCAATAGTCACAAAAGCATTTTAGAGAATAATTTACATCTCTCTAATATATGTCATGTGGTGCTGGATCCTGCACTCAATGTCGTATCACATGACCATGTTATACCAATAGGAAGCTCCTGGCAGTGTTATGTTTGCATTCACAGACCCAATATGGAGATTCACACCTTGCTGCCGGTTAATCTCACACAATCAGAGTTAGAAAAGACACTTATGATGGACCCCCCTCACAGGTGAGCAAAGCGAAATTTAAAAAAGAATTATAATTCATAACTTTCCCTGTTTTACCCTTTTTCTAATCAAACACCTGCTTATATCAGAAACACATATTACATTGATTAATTCTATACACATACAGATTTATTTAAAAAAAGAAGTTTCCACACCCCCAGAGATGCCTATAGGCATCTCGTACTAACCAATACAAACACTGTATCCAAGCAGGTTTTTTTAACCCTATACTAACCTTTTAGCCAATAGCAGCACCGTGCAGACATCCAAGGTAGCTGCCTCATTCCAGGAAGGAGAGAGGTATGTGATGGGAACAAAATACTACAAATACCATGATGCTTTGTTGCAGAGACTAAATCCACATACATTGCAACATTACTGTAGCTGCCTCTTATTGGCCACAACAAATGATGAAATTCATGATAATTTAGATTGGATTTTCAGGAGTGTTCCTTCTCAAAATCAACTAAAGACATTTTGTAATCTCTATGGTAAGTTTATTAATGTTTATTTTTAGATTTTTTGTCATGCAAAAACATTTTTTTACACTACTAATTCTCTTCTATCAGATGAATTATAATTCAGGAAACTTGTATATATCTTTAATAAAAATATTAGACTGTTACTATAATTTGTACAATAAGTAAAATATTGTTCTATAACTAAAGATACTATGGTACTTTAACCTACTAATTCAAGAGGTATAACCAACATCCCGGCATCAGGCCCTCGTAACACCTTACTGGACGCTCAGTACAAACTAGGACTCCACGGCCCACCTTTTTGTCCACATCTGCTTTTCATCAAATTACAACTTTACTTGCCATTTGGGAAGTGGATTTTTTGATAGTTTGAGGGTAACATTTCAATATTTTTTTATTTATAAGCTGACCTGCATCTCACCCTCTCCCAGTTTGATAATTCACAGTTAAAGGGCCACTGGCCTTTAAAAAATATACAGTGCCTTGCAAATGTATTCACCCCCTTGTCATGTGTTTTGTTGCCTCACAACCTGGAAATAACATGGATTTCTTGAGGATTTGCATAATTTAATTTACAGAACATGCCCAAAACTTTGAAGATGTTTTTTGTTTTGTTTTTATTGTGAAGCAAACAACAAATAGGACAAAATAACAGAAAAAGTCAATGTGCATAACTATTCACCCCCCTAAAGTCAATACTTTATAAAGCCACCTTTTGCAGCAATCACAGCTCCAAGACGCTTTGGATAAGTCTCTATGAGCTTGCCACATCTTACCACTGGGATTTTTGCCCATTCCTCCTAGCAAAACTGCTCCAGCTCCTCAAGTTGGATGGTTTGCGCTTGTGAACAGCAATCTTTAAGTTTGACCCCAGATTTTCTATTGGATTGAGGTCTGGGCTTTGACGAGGCCATTCCAACACATTTACATGTTTCCCCTTAAACCACTCAAGAGTTGCTTTAGCAGTGCGTTTGGGGTCATTGTCCTTCTGGAAGGTGAACCTCTGTCCTAGCCTCAAATCACGCACAGAGTGGTACAGGTTAGAATATCCCTGTATTTAGCACCATCCATATTTCCCTCAACTATGACCAGTTTCCCTGTCCCGGCTGGTGTTCTTTGGGTGATGTGATGTGTTGGGTTTGCGCCAGACATAGCGTTTTCTTTGATGGACAAAAAGTTAAATTTTAGTCTCATCTGACCAGAGCACCTTCCTCCATACATTTTGGGAGTCTCCCACATTCCTTTTCGCAAACTCAAAACGTGCCATTTTGTTTTTTGGTGAATGTAATGGCTTTCTTCTGGCCACTCTGCCATAAAGCCCAACTTTATGGAGCGTACGGCTTATTGTCGTCCTATGTACAGATACTCCAGTCTCTGCTGTGGAACTGTGCAGCTACTCCAGGGTTACCTTAGGTCTCTGTGCTGCCTCTCTGATTAATGCCCTCCTTGCCCGGTCCGTGAGTTTTGGTGGGTGGCCATCTCTTGGCAGGTTTGCTGTTGTGCCATGTTCTTTCCATTTGGTTATGATAGATTTGATGGTGCTCCTGGGGATCATCAAAGATTTGGATATTTTCTTATAACCTAACCCTGACTTGTACTTCTCAACAACATTGTCCTTTACTTGTTTAGAGAGTTCCTTGGTCTTCGTGGCAGTGTTTGGTTAGTGGTGCCTCTTGCTTAGGTGTTGCAGCCTCTGGGGCCTTTCAAAAAAGGTGTGTATATGTAATGACAGATCATGTAACAGATCATGTTAAAGTCAAGTTGTTTATTTCCCATTGAATGTCCTTGACAATAAATATAAATCATAGTTATCCTTTCTAAGCTAAATTATATAGGTATTTTTACCTATACATAAACACATAAATACGGTAGCACAATTTTGGAATGAGGCCTCGGCAAGACACGGGCCTGGATCACAGGAGCGGGTAGAGAAGCACAGAGACCAGAGGGAGAGAGGCAGGGAGCCCCTGTCTCTGCCAGTTCCACATAATCTGCATCATTCCCCCATGTATCCCACAATCTCCCCTCTCCACCTGCACTCCGTCCACTTAATGCCTCTCCAGGTGTGGCCTCTCAAGTTGTGGAGAAATCTGGAGTTCCTCTGCCCCTTGCTCAAAATAAATATGGGCAACCACCCCTCTTGGGGACAGAGTGGGCACAACCATGGATAGGTGGAGGGGGCCCATCATACTCTCAATTCCCCCCCCACCCCCCCCCCCCACACACAGAATGGACAAGGAGGCAGTGTAATGTTTCTGGAGGGTTTGCCACCTCTCACCATTGCAGCAACAGGGCACAGTCCCTTATCAATAAGCATGCCTCTTACCCACTGCCTGCAGCAGGTGGCATTCAGGCCCCAGTGTCACAGGGCAGCATCCTGCATCCAAACAGAGGGGCACCATGGGACAGTCTCCCATCCAAGCACCAAATAATACTCACCACCCCCTAGAGGTCACACCACCCTGAAGCTGAGCAGGGTTGGGCCTGGTCAGTACTTGGATGAGAGACCACCGAGCAATACCAGGAGCTGTATGCTGTGGCCCCCTGGAGAAGGATCTGGCAACATATTCCAGTATCTCTGCTATAAATACCAAGTGGATCTGCATGGTGTGTTGCAGTCCATGAGGTCACTGAGAGTCGGATATGACTGGATGACACAAACCAACAATATATGTATGTATGTATATATATATATATATATATATATATATATATATATTTATTTTTTTAGATTATTCCACTAAGCCTCATACATGTACATGAACAACTGAAAAAAATCCCCATAACTCCAACTCATTTCTCAGCCCTTATCCAGCAAAATTCTAAAAAAAAAAAACAAACATAACTTTTATGTCATATCATGAAGAAAAAATGCATACGCAGCAATAATTCCACTTTCCTTCAAATCCCTTGTTACCAACCCACTAAATTGCTGTTTTTAATCAAAACCATTTATTTTTCACTGCTACAAACTATTCATTTGTGGAGATTGTGTAACCACAAGACCCAGAGCATTGTCATTCATTGTTATAATTGCCTGGAAGTATTACAGGAAGAAATATCAGATTTATAACCGCAATAGGAAAAAACTCACCTTCAGCTGCAAGAAGTTATAATTATAAAGAAATGGCCAAACCTGGTAAGTTTATATATTGAATTTCTGTGGTTTTGACTATTACATAAAAGCTGTTTATCAAAAACACATACAAGCTGATGTAATGCAAAAAATATATATACAAACCATCAATAAATAAATAAATGCATAAAGCTTAATAAAATAATCTGAAGGTTGCAAAAAATATTATAGATAAAATCTATGCATTACAAAATGCACTTAAACCCCCCCCCAGAAAAAATCCAAAATAAATATGTAAACATGCAAAATAAATGTATTAATAAAATAAGTATTTTATTTCATCCATTGTAAACCTGACAACATTAATAAAGCTATCTGAAAATATTAAGAAGATCTGTGCATGTAAAATTAAGTAAAATGTATTTTCAGAAACTAGTTTTACATCTGTCATAAGTATTTATACTGTAAAATATTTATAGATAATAGTTATATTTTGCATTTTTTTATAAAACCTAAGTGCTAAGATCTCATCATTAGATAAAATGACAAAAAATATGTAAGTTTTCCCTCTGCAATAAAAGTATATTACTGTATAATATTTATATTTAATATCTCAGATGAAATAATCAAAACTCCAACTCATTTCTCAGCCTTTATACAGAAAGTTATAAAACAATTTAAAATACAACCAAGTGCTAAAATCTCTCCATCCCATACAATTAAAAAAGTTTTACATCTTCAATAATGTTAATTACTGTAATATATTTATATTTAATATCTCAGAAGGTTATAAAAAATGTCAAATATAACTAAGTGCTCTTTCACTCTATATCACATAAAATTACAAAATATTTGCAAGATTTACATCTGCAATAAAGTTAATTCCTCTAAAATACTTATATTTGACATTTTTTATAACCTTCTGAGATATTATTAAATATAAATAAGTGCTAAGATCTCTATATCAGAAAAAGATTAAAAAATATTTACAAGTTTTATATCTGCAATAAAGTTAATTACTGCATAATATCTATATTTAATAATATCTCAGATGGTTATAAAAAAAAATATATATATAACTAAGTGTTGAGATCTCTATATCAGATAAAATTATAAAATAATTATACATTTTACATCTGCAATAAAGTTAATTACTGTGTAATATTTATTTTTAACAATATATCAGAAGTTTATAAAAAAAAAAATAATATGAAATAAAATATAACTCTGTGCTAAGATCTCTGTATCAGAAAAAAATATAAAAAAAATATACAAGTTTTACATCTGCAACAAAGTGAATTGCACAATATTTTTACTGTAGAAACTATCAATTTATATAAAAAATATAAAATATAACTAGCTGATTTGTTTTCTGCATGAGGAAAAAATAGCAAATATGTAAAAATCATTATTTTAGATGCAAATTCAACATATATCAGGGAAAAATATTAGTAGAATAATGTCACAATACAAAGTGTGGTTGTAATATTATATGTTGTAACTAACCTTGTGAGTAGGAGGCAGTGTTTAAAGGACGAAAGCCATAATCCAGGGTCCTGTTACCGTCACCAAGTAGGATTTTAGGAAAAAAAGTAAAAATAATCCAATACACTTTTTTCCTCTAAATCAGCAGTTTGCAGATAGGTCTTGCTCTTTCTCTCTCTTTCCTCTCTCTCACTCTCCTTCCTTCCTTCCTTCTCTCTCTCTCCTTCCTTTACTCTCTCTCTCTTCTCCTCCTTTTCTCCTGCCTCTCTCCCCTCTTTCTGTTCCTCAAGGGGTAAGAGCATCAAATTTCAGAGACAGCCCTCCTAACAGGCATAGGAAATGACATCACTGGGAGCACGTTAACTCTTTCACCTGCTAAGGGGATGGCACCGTAGACTAGATAATACAGAGAGGGCAAAGGTTATTAACATCAAGGTCATAGGTTAGATTTTTGGCTTGTAGTAATTTAACACTAAAATACCTAATCCCTTTCTTGCAGTCTCTGTGTTATTTCATCTTATAGAAATGCAAAAAATTGAACTGGTAAATATATTATTTTTTATTAATTATTATTAAACTTGTAAATATATTATTATTATTATTATTACAGTTTTATATTATTTTTACTCTTTATAAATATGCAAGACTTAGGAGCAAAGCAGAACTAAGCAAATAAAATACAAAATAAACTGTTCTGAAGAGCTTGCACTCACTCACATTTAAAAAAATAAAAACACAAAAAATCTCAGAAATGTCAGTGTATTTTTAGCAGTATTTTTAGTGTATAATTGCAAACGTGGAATGTTGCCAATTAACCCTATGAAAACCACGGTTATTTTCTTCTTTACATCACTGAAAGTTAACCCCTACCTGCCCACAGACAAAATGTTCAATATTCTGAATATGCAAATATCAGATATTCACAAGGATACTAGAGTGAAAAATAATGTTCATTACATGTGGAAATTCCCCGAAAGTGCAAGTTCACAATCCCAGAGATTAACCCCTTCTTGTCTCTGTGACTAATATGCATGGATAGCTGTTAAAATGCTAATCTTACCTCCTGAAGTAGCTGTATATCTAATCTTGTTGAAGAAGAGAGACTAAAGTGAAAAGAAAATAGTTTTAACTAAATATTTTAATTAATAATTACACTAATAATTTTAAATATGTGAACTGTAATTTGTAAACCATTTTTTTCTCAGGATAATATTTAACATATATATATATATATATATATATATATATATATATATAATAGCGACTTGCGAGACTCTCGCTAATCATGGCCCTGGCAATGAGCGTCTTTGGCGCTCATTGCCAGCCTTTTTCAAAGTCTTCAGCGCTCATCGCGAGGCCTGCAATGAGCGCCTTCGCCCCTCATTGCAGCCCCCGTCATTGTCTTGCGGGCCTCGTGATGCTCAAGTCCGTAATTTTTAACATTGCATGAAGACAACTCGCAATTACGACAAGTATTATATGTTATATACATATATATATATATATATATATATATATATATATATATAGAGAGAGAGAGAGAGAGAGAGGGAGAGAGAGAGAGAGTACTATATTTATAAGCCCATTTGAAATTTGAAGTTAAAATAGGTATTTCTGTCTCAGGATTCCCAGTAATACAGTCATTGTACTGCAGTCTTAAATCCAAAATATATAGAAAATAAGCGTAAGACACATCATATGCTCATTTGCGTGTCCCGGCCCACTCTCCCAGAGTGAACCCAGTTTGAAATACGTTTTTTTAACTTATGTTTAGATTTTCAAATGGGCTCACAAACGTACTATATATTTTCTGTACTCTGTACGGTGGAGAGCTTTTCTTACTATTTCGCTCACCATAAATTAAATTATATCTAAATATATCGAAATAACTAAAAAGGCCCGTCTGGTCTGCCCATTCTACCTATCTACCTAGAAGTTTGGCTTAATTAAGCCTTATGCTTATCCATGGCATGCTTGAATTATTTAGCTGTGTTCCATGTATCTGCTACTCTTTCTGTAATGTAGTAACCTTCATTAAGAAGTAGAAGGTGTATGGCACCTCCGAGACCCTGCCTAGATGTCCATCTGAGCAAGAAGGAACCTGATCATAGAAGCTACCAAGAGAAGTTATAGGCTTTTATGGCAAATACTATTTACGGCCGCCTATTTTTTTTATCATTTAGCCGTTTTCAGACGCCAATTGAAGAACAAATTTCAACCTCACTTACGTTCTCCCTGCCTCTCCCCCTGTGCTGTGTGTGAGGTTGTCAGTTAATGGCCGCATTTGCGGAGGTGTAGGCTCCCACCGTGACCGCAACATTTACGGACTTAGCATCCGCAAAAAAAAAAGAAAAGAATATATATATATATATATATATATATATATATATATATATATATGTATATATATATAATTACACACAACCCAGCTACTCTCCCATCTCGGTCACTAACAATTTTTCTTTCACTCTCACACCTTTATCTCATCTACTCCCTACACCTACACACTGTGTCGAAATGCTCTCTCACGTTTTTCTCCTCCTCATCTTCTACTGCCTCTCTCTCAGACTTTCATTTGCAGCCTATCCATATCACACCCCCAATACTATAACCATCTCACCTTCCTTGCTTTCCTCTCCTCTTCTCTGCTCCCACAAGCTATTCTCTCTCCTCCAATCACAATCTCATCCCCTCCCCAACACTCATAAGCAGAAACATCACTGTAAGTCCCACTCCCATATTCTCTCACTCCTCCTTCTGCTAGCTGCTGGAGACATATCCCCTAACCCAGGTCCCTCTCTCATTTCTACCTGCTTTCAGCCACGCTCTACTCCAAGGGCAGAAAACACCAGAAAAACACACAATTTGATACCCATCACTTGTCACAAACCCTCCATTCTTCCTTTCTTCTGCGGTCTCTGGAACGCACAATCTATCTGCAATAAACTCACTTTCACTCACAACCTTTTCACTACCAACTCCCTCAATCTACTGGCTCTTACTGAAACCTGGCTCTCCTCTTCTGATACTGCCTCCCCTGCAGCACTCTACAAAGAGGGTTTTCACCTCAGTCACACACCTAGACCTGGGAACAAACAAGGTGGTGGTGTGGGTGTATTACTTTCTTCTCCCTGTACATATCACCTCATACCCCCTGTCCCATCCCTCCAATTTTCGGCTTTTGAAGCTCATACTATCCGCCTCTTTTCTCCTATCTCTCTACGTGTTGCTTTAATCTATCGCCCCCCAGGTACTTTCTCTCAATTTCTCAATCACTTTTCTGCCTGGCTCCCACACTTTCTTTCCTCCAACATTCCCACACTGATACTTGGCGACTTCAACATTGCCATTGACACCCCCACCTCCTCAGCAGCCGCCAAACTACTTGCACTCACCTCTTCCCTCGGCCTCTCACAACTTACAGATTCTTCAACTCACCATGCTGGACACTCTCTTGACCTTATTTTTACCAATATTACCCATACCTCCAACCAAGTCATCCACCTTCTCCCTCTATCTGACCATCACCTCCTTACCTTCAACATCACCACATCTTCCTCCCATCACTCTTCTTCAACCCCAGCCACAATAACCCACAGAAACCTGCTAGAACTTGACCCTACACAGCTCTCCACTGTGCTCCAACCCCTTCTCAGCACTATCACCAACCTCAACTGCCCTGACACTGCCACCTCACACTACAACTCTACTCTCTCTTCCACAGTTGACCATTCAATTCTACTCCACATTCTCTCCTCCCTCGGCATTAGAGACACTGCTCTCTTGTGGTTCTCATCATACCTCCAAGAACGATAATTTAGCGTCTCCTTCTCCGGCACATCTTCTTCTTCACCCCCTGTCTATTGGTGTACCCCAAGGATCAGTGCTAGGCCCCCTCCTCTTCTCCATCTACACATCCTCACTCGGCACCCCAATAAACTCTTTTGGGTTCCAGTACCATCTCTATGCAGATGACAACCAAATCTACCTCTCAGCACCAGATCTATCCCCCTCTCTTCTAGCACACGTCTCGGACTGCCTCTCTAGTATATCCTCTTGGATGTCCGCCCACCATCTGAAACTCAACATGTCTAAGACTGAACTCTTAATCTTCTCACCCTCTACTACAGCTTCAATTCCTCACATCTCTCTCTCTGTCAACAATGCCATCATCACTCCCACCTCCCAAGCCCGTTGTCTCTGGGTTCTAATGGACCCTGCCCTCTCTTTCATCCCACACATACAGTCTCTAACCAAATCCTGTCTTTTCCATCTAAAAAACATATCCAAAATACGCCATTACCTTACACAAGACACTACTAAGATTCTAATACACTCTCTCATCATTTCTCGTCTTGACTATTGCAACTCGCTCCTTGTTGGCCTGCCCATCACTCGCCTCTCCCCACTTCAATCCATAATAAATGCCTCCGCCAGACTCATCTTCAGTACACATCGTCCAGTGTCGGCAGCTCCTCTTTGTCAATCACTTCACTGGCTTCCCTTAGCCTCCAGAATAAAGTTTAAAATCTTGATCCTAACTTATAAAGCCCTCAACAACAGCGCACCCCTATACATCTCTGCTCTCATCTCCAAATACTCCCCCACACGCCCTCTTCGCTCTGCTAACGACCTTCTTCTTTCTACCACTCTTGTCACCTCCTCTCACTCCCGCCTCCAGGACTTTTCTCGCGCTGCCCCTATTCTCTGGAACTCATTGCCTCGCTTCACCAGACTATCCTCCTGCCTTAAATCCTTCAAAACATCAATTAAAAGGCACCTCTTTAAAGAAGCTATAACCTTCCTCCCTAACATGCTCAGCACTACTCTCTCCCTACTGTACCACATACACACTTCAACCTTTAGATTGTAAGTCTGCGAGTTTCAATCCTGCGCGGTGCTTTAGGGAAAGCGCTATGGACACCGGATTCCAAGCTCAAAGACAGGGCCATCCACTCTTTACAATGTGTGAATCTTGAACTTGTCATTGCCTGTAACTTAACTTATGTATAGCGCTACGGAATATGTTGGCGCGTTACAAATAAACAATAATAATAATAATAATAATCCGCAAATACGAGCCACGCCACTTAAAAACAAAAATATTACGACCTCGCAAAAATACGAAATAAGCGGCCAAAACCCGCGCACACAAAACACTAAAAATACACATAAAAAGCTTACCCACCCTCTAAAAGTGAAGTTACAAGTCAATTTAAGTAGAAATTAAAGAGTTTAGACACCCGAAAATCCCCTAAGAGAGAAAAAATGGCTGCCGAAAAAAATGAAAACGAGGCTACAGGACCCTAAAGACGCAAAACACAACCAAACACATACGGATTTCCCGAAAAAGACGGACGAGGTCCAAGAACAAGGACGCTAAATTAGCCACAGCCGCGTACCAAACATTAGGCGCCATTTTACAACACTAACTTCCTGAATGCGGAAGTACACAGCTACCCTAACGGATTTGCCTCGCGCACGCACACTATTTACACTACACACTGCACACATTGCTGACACTTACACAGTAGCCCCACAGCACTCAAAACACACATGTATGCTGCAGCAACATCAAAACAGATTGTCAGCTCTTCAACACAATGCAACCTGAATAAAAGTAAAAGGAGTAAATCCCATCCAACGTGGCTTAACAATGATTTAAATATCAAGATACATAGTAAAAAAACAGGCATTTAAATTATACAACCAAGAGGGAACAGAGACTGCTTTACAGGAGTACAAGGAAATCAATAAGGCAGCAAAAGAGCTATTAGACTGGCTAAAATAGAAAATGAAATGTTAGTTGCAAAGGAAAGTAAGACTAACCCTAAAATATATTTTACATAAATTAATAGGAAGAAGGCGAGGAAGGAAGCTATAGGACCATTACAATGTGACACAGGCCGTCTGATAATTAGTGATCAGGAATAGGCAGATGAGTTAATAGGTTCTTTTCTTCGGTATACACAAGAGAAGTACCAGTGGTTGGGACATTGCAACATAATGGGGCTACACAACCTTCACCGAATAATTGGTTAACGCAGGAAGTAATCCAAAAGAGGTTGGAAAAAATAAATGTTAATAAAGCACTGGGTCCTGATGGAATACATCCAAGGGTACGGAGGGAACTGGGTTCTGTAATAGGAAACCATTATATGCAATTTTTCAATATTCACTAAACACAGGGTCGCTACCAAATGACTGGAGAAAAGAGGTGATACCTACAGTGGATATATCTTTTAGGTGACGGGAAAAAAAATAATAATAATGTGGTTGCATAAGTCTGCGCCCCCTCTTATAACTGGGGATGTAGCTGTGTTCAGAATTAAGCAATCACATTCCAAATTGTGTTAAATAGGAGTCAGCACACACCTGCCATCATTTAAAGTTCCTTTGATTAACCCCAAATAAAGTTCAGCTGCTCTAGTTGGTCTTTCCTGAAATTGTCTTAGTCGCATCCCACAGCAAAAGCCATGGTCCACAGAGAGCTTCCAAAGCATCATAGGGATCTCATTGTTAAAAGGTATCAGTCAGGAGAAGGGTACAAAATAATTTCCAAGGCATTAGATATACCATGGAACACAATGAAGACAGTCATCATCAAGTGGAGAAAATATGGCACAACAGTGACATTACCAAGAACTGGAGCTCCCTCCAAAATTGATGAAAAGACAAGAAGAAAACTGGTCTGGGAGGCTACCAAGAGGCCTACAGCAACATTAAAGGAGCTGCAGGAATATCTGGCAAGTACTGGCTGTGTGGTACATGTGACAACAATCTCCCGTATTCTTTATATGTCTGGGCTATGGGGTAGAGAGGCAAGACGAAAGCCTTTTCTTACGAAGAAAAACATCCAAGCCAGGCTACCTTTTGCAAAAACACATCTGAAGTATCCCAAAAGCATGTGGGAAAAGGTGTTATGGTCTGATGAAACCAAGGTTAGTTCCAAAAGATATGTTTGGTGCAAAAACAACACTGCACATCACCAAAAGAACACCATACCCACAGTGAAGCATGGTGGTGGCAGCATCATGCTTTGGGCTGTTTTTCTTCAGCTGGAACTGGGTCCTTAGTTAAGATAGAGGGAATTATGAACAGTTCCAAATACCAGTCAATATTGGCACAAAACCTTCAGGCTTCTGCTAGAAAGCTGAAAAGGAAGAGGGATCCAAAGCATATATCCAAATCAACAAAGGAATGGCTTCACCAGAAGAAGATTGCAGTTTTGGAATGGCCCAGCCAGAGCCCAGACCTGAATCCGATTGAAAATCTGTGGGGTGATCTGAAGAGGGCTGTGCACAGGAGGTGCCCTCACAATCTGACAAATTTGGAGTGTTTTTGCAAAGAAGAGTGGGCAAATCTTGCCAAGTCAATATGTGCCATGGTGATAGACTCATACCCAAAAGACTGAAAAGACTGAGTGCTGTAATAAAATCAAAAGGTGCTTCAACAAAGTATTAGTTTAAGGGTGTGCATACTTATGCAACCATATTATTTTATTTTTATATTGTTTCTTCCTTTTCTTTAGAGCTGGAAAATGTACAGAGAAAGCCTACAAAACTAATAAGGGGAATGGAGGGGCTACGAGGAAAGACTAACCAAATTAAGCTTATTTTCTCTAGAAAAAAGGCGTCTAAGAGGGGATATGATTACCTTATATAAATACATCCAGGGTCAGTATAAAGATTTGTCAAGTGAGCTTTTTGTGCCAAGAGGTTTCCAACTGACAAGAGGACATCCCTTGAAGTTAGAAGTAAAAAGATTCCACCTTAAAGAAAGAAAAGGGTTCTTCACAGTAAGGGTGGTTAATCTGTGGAATTCTCTAACAAAGTAGGTTGTGACAGAGGATTCGATTGATAACTTTAAAAGGGGACTGGATTTATTTCTAATCAAAAATGGCATTCAGGGTTATCCTGGATAATTAGAGAGTGAGTATTGATCCACGGTGGAGTCTGATCGACAGTATCTGGGGTCAGGAAGGAATTTTTTTTTTCTTTGAGACGATTGGCTAAGTTTCACTGGCTTCAATTAATTAACAACTATTCCGCATATTGCAGATTAGAGGAGATCTTAAAAGGTTGAACTTGATGGACTGAAAGTTTTTTTTCAACCTTAGTTACTATGTAACTACGATGATAATGGCCAACTCAGGCTCTGGAATAGAAGCTCTTCATTTGGATATTTCCATGCACTCAGAATCATTCAAAACCCTGGATTTTCCAACAATTTCTGGAGTGTAGTCAAAATAGAACAATATAAAGGTTCAGCCCATTCCCTACAGAGCCCAGCTGTGAGATAGCCAGATGCCTGCACTTTAAATGTTTAACCCTTCGCTATGTTGAAGAGCACTTAACAGATGAGTTTGGTTACTGTTCCAACACATGAGCTTCAAAATTAAGCCAAGTAGTTATGAAGTGTGAACCTCGCACTGAATGGTTAACTGGAACACTCTTATTTTATTTAATGGTTATTCACCAGATCATGTTTTGTTCAGAGCCCATGAAGAAGTTGTCATAATTATCTGCCATTATAATGTTCAGATGCCACATTATACATGCATATGAATCCCACTGTGTGGAGCTCTCCAGGACCGAACTTGCCCGCCCCTGATTTATAGTAAAAGAGCTTGCAATCTGTTATTTACACATGACCATAAAGAAGGTTGATGCCTTTGAATTGTGTTGTTGGCAAAATCGGCTTAGATTCTCCTGGACTGCAAGAAGATCCAATCAATCAGTGCTTTAAGAAATCAAGACAAACTGTTCACTAGAAGGTAGGATCATGAGGCTGAAGCTCAAATATTTTGGCCATATCATGGGAAGACAGGATTCCCAAGAGAAGACTCTGATGCTTGGAGAGATTGAAGGTACACGAAGAAGGGATGACCGAGGCAGAGATGCATAGATGCAGTCATTGAAGCAATGGCCATGAGCTTCATGCATCTCAGAGGGGCAATGGCTGATAGATGTGCCTGGAATGCTGCAGGCAATAGAGAGTCGGGCACAACTGAACAACAATTATCTTCGTTGCCCATAATATTATCAGTAGTGAAAAAAAAAAACAACACTTAAAAGTATATGCAAGTGAGCTGGATTTATTAATGCATTTGATAGAGGAGAATTAGTAGTGTATGAAAAAAATGGGTGCATGAAAAAATACCAAAATAAACATTTAAACAGTTAGCTAAAAGTTTGCTGAATTTCTTGCATTTGCAAACTGTTTTCTATCTATTTGACACCCCCTGAAAATCCCAGGGAAAACTAATAACTAATACATTGTATCTTTTTGGTCTGTGAATTGAGCTGCAGCTTTCCTTTAGATTTATGTAATAACCAGAACAAGGTCTGTGTCCCTTCATTCAATGATTGTTTTACCTACATCCCAAGTGATACTTACCCCAGCATCAGTGATTTATCCCTGTAACCCCCCCCATGCCCAGTGATTTACCCCATCACCTCCCCCACCCCCAGTGAATTGCCCCATTAACCCCCCAGCCCCAGTGAATTGCCCCAGGGATCTCACCCAGCCCCAGTGAATTGAACCATTACCTCCCCCAGCCCCAGTGAATTGCCCCATTACCTCCCCCAGCCCCAGTGAATCGCCCCTGTGATCTCTCTCAGCCCCAGTGAATTGCCCCATTACCTCTCCCAGCCCCAGTGAATTGCATGCACTCACTCACACAGAGACACAAAAACAGAAAACGTTGCAGGTCATTGCAGGACCATAAATCAAGCATAAATGCTTTTTCGCCTAAAAGACAAATTAGAATAGGAAGAAGAAGCTGAAATGTTTGGTTTCAGTACAATTATAATTTGTCAGAATATATCAAGGAGAGGGTGTATTTCTAAAGAACAACCATGTAACCGCTCAAGCATTTTTACTTGAATGTTGATTTATGGTTCTTTAAGGATTCAGTGTAGAAGCCACATCTAGCTGGCTGCATGCAACATTGCTGATTGGCTGCAAAAGCTGGCCATGCTCACATGGACTGGATACATTTTTACAAAAATGAACCCTCTCAGGGGCCTAGATTAATCCTGGGGTAGTAAACATCATTTATTTTTTAATTTTTTAATGCAAAGCTAAGAAAACATAGTGCATGCGAATAAATGTAATCATACACTACTAATTCTCCTCTATCAGATGCATTCATAACCCAGCTCACTTACATATATCTTTAAAGACAAGGGTGCAAGACCCTTATAACAACAACACTGTAAGTTTTAACTTGCTAGAGGATCTCTAGAGCTGAGTGACAGCTAAAATATAGTAAATTCCAAGCAGATTTTTCTAATGTATAATGTTAGATTTAGTTATCTTTTTAACCTTGAATGTGTGATTGACAGGTCCAGTAATGATGTAGTACCTCATTATCAGAGAGGCTACATACAGTGTCCTCAGTGTCCTTATCAATGTGGTATTAATACAATAGGCACTTTGTAGGCACACTGACTAGATAGATGACATATTAACTCACAGAGGGCAAGTACACAGCAAAGATACAGTTATTGCACAAATAGAGATTAAACATTGAAATCTATAGTGTTACTACTGGTTGTTATTAAGAAACAAAGTGGAAGTGTTAGATAATAATCTTGAAAGTGTATGTTAACAATAAATTACATGATAATGTCTTCCTAATGAGTTTATCTCATGGGATTAATTATCTCCCATGGTGTGGCTATGATAAACCAGAAGAGCATGCCAAAATTATAGATCAGAATAATGATAAAACCTTAATTTTATTAAGATGCATCATTATTCTGACCTATATGTATATATCTACCAACTGGGCACTATCTTGTGATTTATTACCACCCACAACTGAGATAAAGTCATTAGAAGAATGGGAGGGCTATTTCATGTCATTTATGCTAAAATTGTGATTGTTATGTGTATGATTTTTTTCTGTGTTCTAGGTTGATTCTTTCTGCTTCTTTCTCAGTAGGGTGCTTCATTTAAACTAATTAGATTGCCATTATTCCTGGAGATTTTGATTGATAAAGAAAGGTACAACTCGCGAAAGTTTGTCACTATGACTAAAATGTTTGTCCAATCACTATGTACTGCAATACTCATACTTATTCATCTAGATTACTGGACTCTCACTGCTATGCCACTATTTATTTATAATATATTATATTTCCCATGTCGGGTGAAATACAATAGAATATACTTTTGTCAGATAAGCTATTTTCTCCTTTATAAAAGCAAAACCCAGTTAAAACGTGAGTCCTGCACACTATGAGCCTTCCTCTGCTCTCAGGTGTGGGTCTCACGCTGTCTCGGTGGCTCCTATTTGCATTCTGTTATCCCTATCAGATGGTGCTGGCAGTATCAGTGACCTCATGTGTCTGGGGGAGAGAATTCCAGGGGATGAGATCACTGGTCAGCAAAGAGCGCTGGCCAGGGGAAGAGCATGAATCATACTAACTAACTCTGCCAGATATGGGGATAATACATGTGTAGGAGATCAGTAATGGTTAAATATGTGTTATACACATGTAGGAGATCAGTAATAGGCTAAATATGTATTATACACATGTAGGTCAGCAATGGGTTAAATATGTGTTATACAGATATGGGGGTAAGACAAGTGCAGGAGGTCAGTAATGGGTTAAACCTTTTTTTTATACACATGTAGGAGGTTAGACCTGTGTTTTAAAGATGTAAGGGGTTAAACCTGTTTTATGCACATGTAGGACTGTAGGACTAGGACTATATTCACTAGAGTAAGCACTTATTTAATAGTGAGATGACACCTCTTGAATCCTATGTTATTCTCTGGTGCCTGTTCTTCATGCTGGAGAGATCAACACTTTACTGACCAGGCTTCAGTCGAAAAGTCCCATAGACAGACATTTTTTGAATAAGAGGTATGTGAACACAATATTGGTATTTTGGGCAAAAATATATAGCCATTAATACATTCCATGGACAATATCCGAAACCTGTTTACACTCTTGTAAAAATCAAGGGATTAAATGCAATGACCCTTCTGTACTAAAACTAGATTTAGAAAGACAAGCAGGTTGTTTGGAAAAACCTATGCATGTATAGTATATATATACATATATATATATATATATATATATATATATATATATATATATATATATACAGTAAAACCCCTGTTATCTGGCACCCTTAATCCCCCCCAAAACTTCTCAAAATGCCTTTAAAAAGGCATTAGCACCAAAACCGGATCATTTAGGGCCCAAAAAAACAATTAAGAAAAAAGTTAGCATTTTTTTTGCAGTCTCGAACTGCCGAATAGTGCCGGTTTAGCAGGAGTTTTTTGAATTTGGGGAATTGATGATGGTGCCGGTTGCTTGAGAGTCTGGGTTAGTAGGGTGCCGGATAACCAGGATTCTACTATATATATATATATACAGCCACATATAATTGAAACATCAGCAGACATATAAATACTGTATATCAACTTCAGTGACTCATGATATTTACTGTTCTTCTATTCTTTTTATGTATTATCTATATATGTAAGAAGATAGATAGAGAATGTGTTTAAATATAGCTCCCAATAATGGACAGATGGTTATAGGCCAGTTAAAGACACATTAGATGGTCCCCCTGTTCTCTGCCATGTTATACCTGTTGTGTTAGTTCCCTTTTTCTGGTGTCCATGTCACATGATGGATGTGCTACCCTGCAGGAGGGTCATGCTGATGGTTAGGGGAACTTCTCCAAGGATTTCAGGTGGTGCATATAATAATTGTAGCTGCAGGGTGAGTCCCATGATCTGCTGCTCCTCTGAGCTCTGCACCATCTCACTGTGAGCCCTTTCATAGAGCCACGCCCACGCGGAGCCAAAATGGTTCCAGGAGGAGCTGAGTGTACACACCTACAGCCAGAGGCACAGCATCACTGAGTGGCAATACACAGGTCAGTGTGTGAGTGTGTTCTCTGTATGTGCTCTTCTCTTTGTGTATGGGGTGTGGTTCTCAGTGTGTCAGTGTGTGACACTGCATTCTCCTGTGTGTGTTACTTTGTGACAATGTGTCTGATGCCCTGTGTAATTTTAGCTTCCTCTTCTATACAGTACTTCCTCTCATGGTCTCCTCTATCTCTCTCTATGTGCACCCTTTCTTCTTCTTTTGTATTACTCCTATTTATCTTCCTTACATTTTTCAATGCCTTCTCCCTCCACTCATCCTCTTTCTATTCCCCCCTCTCCTTTCCACCTCACTCCTTTCTTTTACTCTACACCTTCTCCATTTCACTCCTTTCTACCTGCTATTCCTACTCAACCCCCTTTCTCCCCCTCTTATCTGCCTCTCCCACCCTCACCTTTCTCCCCAACTTTTACCTCTTCCCACTCTCTACTTTTTACCCTGCTTTTTCTCCTCATTTAACTCTTTTCTATCCTATCCTTTGTACTCTCTCTACTTTCTACCCACTGTTTTTCTCATCTCCTCTTTACATTATTGTTTCTCCATCTCTCTCTTTGACTATACTCCTCTACCATGTCTCTCTGTCCTCCCTACACACCAGTTTCTACCTCTGCCATTTTCTGCTTTAGTCCAAGCTATATTCTCTCCTCCCTTATGACAATCAACTAAGTGGCCTCTAGTCTTTGGTATTTAATATGGCTTGGTGGGGCTGGATTGTAGGGTCATTGTAGGGTCGCTGATGAGGGTCGCACCACTCTCTGTCACCCCTTGCTATTTGCTGCATGGTTACCCTCTTGAATAGGTGTTCAGGTCCATGTACACTAGGCCCTCTAAGTATACCATAACAATCACGTTCACATATCAACATAAACTGTGTGGTGGCCTCTCTGTCCATCAGTTTCCAAACCTTGCCCACTGGACACTTGGTAATTAATAGACCACAGACTGCCTAACTCAGGCAATTTACTCTTCTGTTCCATCTCTCCCAGTGCCCCTTCTCTTAATTCAGCCAGGCTTAATATTGAGTCCTGGGTAAAGCCCTTATCAGGAAGGTGGTATGCTTGTGTGGTCTTGGGTAATTGCCATTTGAACAACAAAACATTTCTGCTTCTTCGAGGTTGCCTCTTCAGGGCAACAATTAACGAATAGTTCAAACAACTCTTGTAAGGACTCCCCTCTACTGAACAGCATACAGTGGGATAACAGTGTTCAAGTCTTACCGACCCCGGGAGCATCCGTGTACACCCATCTAACTGTCCTATAGTAACAATTCCACTCTTTCTTTCTCTGCTTTCTAACCCACTAGCCAATTGACCGTCAAAAAATGACGGTCATAAAATTATAAGGCAGGTAATGCAGTTTGCCACACAATGTAAGGCTTCTGGTCCTCTGAGTACCTTCAGCGCTCATTGCGAGCCTCTCCCCTCGTGTAATTTTGCTCCTCTGAGCACCCTGTGCACTGATTGTGAGCCTTTGGCACTCATTGCGAGCCTCTCGTCTGCTATCTTAATTTATTTATAGATATATATATATATAAGTGTGTGATTTATTTTTTAAAGTTCCGCAGGTCATTTTTGTTGTTGTTTCTAAGTCCCGCTTTTCTTTGCAAAGTGTTACTGGCCGTAATTTTTCCACGCTATTGCATTGTGAATTTTATAATTGAGATGTCTTTTGATCTGTAGTTCCGAGGGTCATAGGGATGAGTGCAGGGTCGTAGGGATGAGCGTCTACGGCGCTCATCTCCACCAGCGCAAGGCCTTCCGTGCTCCTTGCCTGCAACTGCGACCCTCGCGTTAGCAAACAACGCGCAATGCTCACAACTATATATGTAATACTTTTCCTTCACTTTCTCTCTCATTTCAAGCCCGGACTTTCTCCTTATTTCCGTCTCTCCTTTCTACCCCACTTACTCTCATTCTTCCCATAGGACAAGCACCAATATTACTGCTTGTTCCCATGTGCAGGAAATAGATTCAAATCACTCACCAAGCACAGGGAGATGTCTGAGGAGCCTTCACAGGGAGATATCTGAGGAGCCTTCACAGGGAGATATCTGAGGAGCACTCACGGGGAGATGTCTGAGGAAGACTCACGGTGAGATGTCTGAGGAGAACTCACAGGGAGATGTATGAAGAGCGCTCTCAGGGAGATGTCTGAAGAGCACTCATGAAGAGATGTCTGAGGAGCACCCACGGGGAAATGTTTGAGGAGCACTCATGGGGAGATGTCTGAGGAGCACTCATGGAGAGATGTCTGAAGAGCATTCACAGGGAGATGTCTGAGGAGCACTTATGGGAAGATGTCTGAGTAGCATTCAGGAAGAGATGTCTGAGGATCACTCACGGAGAGATGTCTTAGGAGCACTCACAGAGAGATGTCTTAGGAGCACTCACAGAGAGATCTCTGAGGATCACTCACGGAGAGATGTCTTAGGAGCACTCACAGAGAGATGTCTGAGGAGCACTCGCAAAATTAAAATTCTGTCTAAAAATTACGCCGTGGCTTACATATCTTGGAACTTCACAAACATGTGACTTTTTTTTAAACTCCAGCAGTGTCTTATGTGTGGGTGTGGGAGTCACATTTACTTGAAATGTGTGTACAATTTCAGAGGGTATCTGATCCACTGAGCACTCTGACCTCATTTATTGTGCAACACTTAAATCCGCACCAGGCCTGGATTTGAGGATTTCCATTCTGTGCACAGGTGAGTCAATCAGGATGGCTGAAGAAGCGATGTGTGTGTATATATATATATATATATTTATATATATATATATATATATATATATATATATATATGGATGTGTGTGTGTGTGTGTGTGAAAGTGCTTGTTTGCAGATCTAATCATCACTTGTTTATTATTAAAAAGTGGTTAGAAGCTCTGATTTTACCCGCTGAAACCTTCCAAACAGTCTCTACAAAGCTCAACTCCCACAGCTCATGCACATAGTGTTTCTATTCGTACTAGATGTACTAGCCCATCACAGACTGTTTCTCAAAACATGTAACAAAATGCTACTAAGCCAACCTGTGATGGGCTAGTACATCTAGTACCAATAGAAACACTATGTGCATGAGCTGTGGGAGTTGAGCTTTGTAGAGACTGTTTGGAAGGTTTCAGCGCGTAAAAGCAGAGCTTCTAACCACTTTTTAATAATAAACAAGTGATGATTAGATCTGCAAACAAGCACTTTCACACACACACACACACACATATATATAAAGTAACAAAATGCAATGCTGCTAAGACAACCTGTGATTGGTTAGTACATCTAGTACTACATAGACACTGTGTTCATGAGTTACAGAGGGTGGAGCTTTGTAGGGACTGTTCGGAAGGTTTCAGTATGTAAAACCAAATTTTAAGCATCTGGTAATAAAATAATGTTTAGATATGCAAACACGCCATTAGGGAGTTAATTTTAATATTTAAAACAAGGAACCTACAAATCCCTTTAACCCTACAACTATATTGTCTGTCCAATTGGCGGCCTGAGGGTCCATGTGGCCCACCAGCTGTTTTCAGTGGCCCACGGGCTCCCGGGAATATCTCCTCATAAACCTAATATTAAAATAAGTCCATATAAAAAGGTAATAAATCAGAAGCCCTGTTTTTTTTCTCCACATTATAAAAATGTTGCACATTACTTTTTAGATGAGTAAAGGTTTTCCCGAACTACAGTGGTCTTTAATAATTGTATATATTAGTCTTAGCAGGTAGTTCATTTATCACTGCACCACCTCCATGTCCGAGCCCCCCTGTAGGTTGTTTGGGGGGGGGGCACATTATTGCAGTGTAGGATACAGGGAGGGGGGTCCGGCTCACTTGGCGTTCTTCCATATTAGGCAGATTTAGCAGCTGAATCAGTTTCTGGAATCTGTCATTACATATACACAGTAGGAGCGGGTGACGTGATGGGGAGGAAGGGGTTACTGGGGTCTGTGTATCCCCCCACTTGGCCTGGAATAATCTGACTCACCCAAAGAGTTCATGAGCAGTTCAGGATGAGATCAGCGAGAGCGCAACGTAATAACCCTTAGGAAGAACTTAATTAAAGGGATATGGAAGGTTCCTGGATGTTACCAGGTATATACGGTAATACCCGGTGTAGATATTTACTTTTTATGTACTGTATTTTATTAAGAAGTGCTTATAAGTTCTGTGTTTACTGCCTAAAATCATAAAATAATCCATGTATGGGTCTGTTTTCTGCAGCTCATGAAGACACAGACTCTGTAGTACTGTCTGTGCTGTGTCTCATACTAACCAATCAGTGACCATCTCTCTGGAAAATTCTGCAGTGACACGGTCCATGATAGGCCAGGACACTAAACTGCACATCCAGCCCTCATGCATTAGACCTGTTGATACCACTGGCACTTTAGCTAACACAATCCCACTGTGCAGTTAGAAGCTTCCTGTGCATTAAAGTCTCCAACCTTAGGAGGCAGATCAGCAGACACCAAAATGCAGCATAATTATATTTATATATATATATATATATATATATATATATATATATATATATATATCATCCATTGTTTGTAATATTTGTAATTGTTGTTTTTTTCTGCAATTTTTCAAGTGCAGCTTTTGAAAACAGTATATTTTAAATATAACAAGTAAAGCGAGTAAATACAGATACAGGAATGAGAAACAGAACTAAAAAGGGAAGAATTTCCAAATTGGGACAGGTAGTTTTTGCTAAAGGCAGCATCCGGAGGCCAAGAAAGCTGTCGAAAATCCCATAATTAACAGAAAATTACCCCATACCAATAATTACAGCCTATTGTTCATGGTATTGTAGACAAACGTTAATTAAATAAACTTAAAATCATGTAATTGTACAATGGAAAAGCTTTTGTTTCCTGCCCCAATGTTTCCATCATCCCCTTTAGAGTGTGTGCTCTCACATGTCGGAGCGTCTATGCTATATTTTGGGGTGTACACCTTTGTAATTCAGGAAAAATTGCACATTTGTGAAGTATACAACAGACGATAAGCATTAGACGATGTGTAAACCATGAGCATAAAACCATTTTGAGAGAAAATCTTAATTTTTTCATGTTCTGTGTATAGATAGAATGTTACATCTTGTCTGACTTCCCCATTTCCCAAGCTTGCAGTCTGGGAGGTGACAGTGTAGGAAGGAGGGAGAGTGGGGGAGGAGTTGTTTTATCATTGGACATTTTAGAATTTGACACATACCCTCTTCCTCCACAGGTCCAGAAGCAGGCATGTAAAAGGACAATGACATAAACTGCTCCTCTCACACACACACAAACTTGATCAAATATTCATGGATGCCACCAGGGTCCAGCATAGGTATCAACATTATTTATTAATAACTTTTTTTATTGCTTAAATAGTCGTTTAGTAATAAAACACTGTACAGTTTGCTACAAAAAGATAACTTTGAAACTTTGTTAAAGTAATATATTTCTTAGCACAATTTTGCATTTTTACGTTTTACTTAAAGTGCTATTTACTTCACTATAAGTGCTCTTCATGGTGTTAAAGAGCACAAGATTCTATGTTAAAACCTATTGCTTTTTTTTTAAATTATGCTAATAAAGCTAAAGATTTGCAGTCTTAGGTCTGTTTACAAACATGCAGACTGCTCCACGATTTACAACTGCCGACAATAGCCGTTCCAAGCTCCGTGAACAAAAAGAATGAACTGCAACATAATGGGGCAACACTACTTTCACCTAATAATTGGTTAGCGCAGGAAGAATTCCAAAAGAGGTTGAATAAAATAAATGTTAATAAAGCCCCAGGTCCTGATGGAATACATCCAAGGGTACTGAAGGAACTAATAGCCAACCCATTATATACATTTTTTCACTCAACACAGGGTCTCTACCAGATGACTGGAGAAAAGCAGAGGTGATGCCTATATTTGAGAAGGGAACAAGAGCAAATCCAGGGAATTATAGACCAGTGAGCCTCACTTCTGTAGTGGGGAAGCTTTTAGAAGGTCAACACCTTACGATGGGGGGTTGAGGAGGGGGTTGAGGAGGGAGGATGAGGAGGGAGGTTGAGGAGGGGGTTGAGGATGAGGAGGGAGGTTGAGGAGGGGGTTGAGGATGAGGAGGGGGGTTAAGGATGAGGAGGGGGTTGAGGATGAGGAGGGAGGTTGAGGATGAGGAGGGGGGTTTAGAATGAGGAGGGGGGTTGAGGATGAGGAGGGAGGTTGAGGAGGGGGATGAGGAGGGGGGTTAAGGATGAGGAGGGGGTTGAGGATGAGGAGGGGGGTTGAGGATGAGGAGGGGGGTTGAGAATGAGGAGGGGGTTGAGGATGAGGAGGGGGGTTGAGGATGAGGAGGGGGTTGAGGATGAGGAGGGAGGTTGAGGAGGGGGGTTGAGGATGCAGAGCGAGGTTGAGGAGAGGGGGTGGGGTTAAGGAGGTGGGTTGAGGAAGGAGGATGAGGATGGGGGGTTGAGGGGGTTTGAGGATGGGGGGTTGAGGAGGGGGTTGAGGAGGGAGGATTAGGAGGGAGGTTGAGGATGAGGAGGGAGGTTGAGGAGGGGGTTGAGGATGAGGAGGGGGTTGAGGATAGGGGGTTGATGAGGGAGGATGAGGATGGGGGGGTTGAGGAGGAGGGTTGAGGGGGTTTGAGAATGGGGGGTTGAGGAGCGGGTTGAGGATGAGGAGGGAGCTTGAGGAGGGGGTTGAGGATGAGGAGGGGGTTGAGGTTGAGGATAGGGGGGTTGAGGAGGGAGGATGAGGATGGGGGGTTGAGGAGGGGGGTTGAGGGGGTTTGAGGATGGGGGGTTGATGAGGGGATTGAGGAGGGAGGATGAGGAGGGAGGTTGAGGAGGGGGGTGAGGATGAGGAGGGAGGTTGAGGAGAGGGTTGAGGATGAGGAGGGGGGTTGAGGATGAGGAGGGGGGTTGAGGATGAGGAGGGGGGTTGAGGATGAGGAGGGGGTTGAGGATGCGGAGGGAGGTTGAGAAGTGTGGTTGAGGATGCAGAGGGAGGTTGAGGAGGGGGGTTGAGGTTGAGGAGGGGGGTTGAGGAAGGAGGATGAGGGTGGGGGGGTGGAGGAGGGGGTTGAGGATGGGGGGTTTGAGGAGGGAGGATGAGGAGGGATGTTGAGGTTGAGGATTTTGCTTCAAAGTTCTTTATTTGATATTTTTTTTTATACGCTGGTGCGTGTTATATGCCGATAAATACGGTAGTTTCTATGAGGAGGTTAGTAGGAACCTTGACTAAGGCAAGTCAGTGGATGTAGTCTTTTTGGATTTTGTAAAGGCTTTTGATGCAGTGCCACATGGAAGACTATTAAGCAAACTAAGGGATACAGGAATTGCAGTAAATATCTGCTCATGGATCGAGAGCTGGCTAAAAGATAGGAAGCAAAGGGTTGTTGTAAATGGAACATACTCAGATTGGACTATTATGTTAAGTGGGGTTCCTCAGGGTTGAGTATTAGATCCTCTCCTTTTTAACATATTTATTAATGATATAGATGTAGGATTGGAAAGTATTAGCTCAATTTTTGCTGATGACACAAAGTTGTGCAAGGTAATTAAAACAGATAATGACGTACTTTCCCTCCAAAGGGATTTACATAAATCAGAGAAATGGGCGACTAAATGGCAGATGAGATTTAGTATGAATAAATGTAAACTTATGCATCTAAGAAGGAAAAATAGCCATGGGATTTATATTCTTAATGGAGCAAATATAGCTGGAAAGGGTACAGAGAAGGACAACAAAACTAATAAGGGGAATGGGGGGGGGGGGGGGCGCTAAGTTATAAAGAAAGACTGACCAAATTAAACTTATTTTCTCTAGAAAAAAGGCGTCTAAGAGGGGATATGATTACCTTGTATAAATACATCCAGGGTCAGTATAAAGATTTGTCAAGTGAGCTTTTTGTGCCAAAAGGTTTTTAACTGACAAGAGGACATCCCTTGAGGTTAGAAGTAAAAAGATTCCACCTTAAATAAAGAAAAGGGTTCTTCACAGTTAATCTGTTGGATTCTCTACCAAAGAAGGTGGTGACAGCGGATTCAATAGATAACTTTAAAAGGGGACTGGATTTATTTTTTTAATTAAAAAGGGCATTCAGGGTTATCCTGGATAATTACAGAGAGAGAGTATTGATCCTGGGAGGAATCCGATAGCCAGTATCTGGGGTCAGGAAGGAATTTTATATATTTTTTGTCCCCTTTTGAGACAACTGGCAAAGTTTCACTGGAGTTTTTTTCTGTTTGCTTCTTCTGGATCAATTAACAATAAATCAGCATATTGCAGATCAGTGGCGATCTAAAAAGGTTGAACTTGGTGGACTAAAAGTATTTTTTAAACCTCAATTACTACAGTGTCTTGCAAAAGTATTCACCCCCCTTATTTTTCGTATTTTGTTGCCTCACAACCTGGAATTAACATGGATTGCTTGAGGATTTGCATAATTTAATTTACAGAACATGCCCACAACTTTGAAGATGTTTTTTGTTTTTTTTATTGTGAAGCAAACAACAAATAGGACAAAATAACAGAAAAAGTCAATGTGCATAACTATTCACCCCCCTAAAGTCAATACTTTGTAAAGCCATCTTTTGCGGCAATCACAGATCCAAGTCCCTTTGGATAAGTCTCTATGAGCTTGCCACATCTTACCACTGGGATTTTTGCCCATTCCTCCTTGCAAAACTGCTCCAGCTCCTTCAAGTTGGATGGTTTGCGCTTGTGAACAGCAATCTTTAAGTCTGACCACAGATTTTCTATTGGATTGAGGTCTGGGCTTTGACTAGGCCATTCCAACACATTTACATGTTTCCCCTTAAACCACTCAAGTGTTGCTTTAGCAGTGTGTTTGGGGTCATTGTCCTGCTGGAAGGTGAACCTCCGCCCTAGCCTCAAATCACCACAAAGTGATACAGGTTTTGCTCAAGAATATCCCTGTATTTAGCACCATCCATCTTTCCCTTAACTCTGACTAGTATCCTAGTCCCAGCTGCTGAAAAACATCCCCACAGCATCATGCGCCACCACCATGTTTCACTATGGGGATGGTGTTCTTTGGGTGATGTGATGAGTTCGGTTTGCACCAGACATAGCGTTTTCTTTAATGCCCGAAAAGTAAAATTTTAGTCTCCCACATGCCTTTTCGCAAACTCAAAATGTGTCATTTTATTTTTTGCTGAAAGTAATGGCTTTTTTCTGGCCACTCTGCCATAAAACCCAACTCTATGGAGTGTACGACTTATTGTCGTCCTATGTACAGATACTCCAGTCTCTGCTGTGGAACTCTGCAGCTCCTCCAGTGTTACCTTAGGTCTCTGTGCTGCATCTCTGATTAATGCCCTCCTTGCCTGGTCTGTGAGTTTTGGTGGGCGGACATCTCTTGGCAGGTTTGCTGTTGTGCCATGTTCTTTCCATTTGGTTATGATAGATTTGATGGTGCTCCTGGGGATCATCAAAGATTTGGATATTTTTTTATAACCTAACCCTGACTTGTACTTATCAACAACATTGTCCCTTGCTTGTTTACAGAGTTCCTTGGTCTTCATGGCAGTGTTTGATTAGTGGTGCCTCTTGCTTATGTGTTGCAACCTTTGGGGCCTTCAGCTCCTTCAGCAAGGCAGTGGTCATCTTGGAAGTGTGTTTGGGGTCGTTATCATGTTGGAATACTGACATGCGGCCCAGTCTCTAAAGGGAGGGGATCATGCTCTGCTTCTGAATTTCACAGTACATGTTGGCACTCATGGTTCCCTCAATGAACTGTAGCTCCCTAGTGCCGGCAACAATCATGTAGGCCCATACAAACATATATACACATATGTCTATATGTGTATATATGTTTTCTGTAATATGTTGTGTTGATTCCCTCCATATACATTTACCTGCTGATGTCAGATGCTGCCTCCACTCTCTCTGCTATTGATCCACACTAGGGAGTGGCGTGCGCTCTCTTGTTTTTTTATTTTTTGGTTCTATAGTTTGTTCTCTGCTGTGACCAGAGTTCCAGAGAAAGCTGCCCTACTACTAGATGGAATAAGGATCAGATGAACTATTCCGCATCCAATCAAGATTAATCAAGACGAGACATTTACACTTATTCTCAGAAATCTCCTTGGATTTACTTGAGTACCTATTTTTTGAATTTTAAGAGTTCAGTGTGATATAACCAACGATCTGAGTAAAATAACCAACGACCTGAGTAAATTGGGGACATTATAGATTGTATCTCTATCTTCCACTATACTATTCATTTTATGTGTTTATTTATTATCTATTTACTATTTTTTATTGTTCATTTTTAACTACATGTTTTATTATTTATTCCCTATACTAGGATACTATTATTGATTTTTCCGTCAGCATATACACACACACATATATATATATATATACATGTGCAGTTCTCTCTATATGTATGTATGTATGTGTGTGTGTGTGTTTAAGCTTATATGTATGACTGAAGTGTTTTAGAGTATATATCCTTCATTTATTGAATGTATCATAATTATTACCGTAATACTCCATAATAAGTGCAAGAAATATTTGGGAATTATTAGGTTCTAACATATCCAATTTGGTCTATAGGAGGGTGCTGTGGTCAGATCAGTTGATTCCACTAGAAGGATACTGATCTTTTTGTCGTGTCCACTCTCTTTGCATTGCTGTTTACATTCAAACTGAGGGTTTCATCTCATATCAGTGTTTTTGTGCTCTTTGTGCCTTATCCGTTTATCTGTCATTTAAGGATTATTTCAACTACCTTTCCTCAGTATAGATGTATACTTTTGGTGGTGAGAGTGTCATGGTCTGGGCCTGCAGGAGTGCTGCCGGCAGTGGGAAGCTACTACCGTTCATTGAGGGAACCATGAATGCCAACATGTACTGTGACATACTGAAGCAGAGCATGATCCCCTCCCTTCGGAGACAGGGCCGCAGGGCAGTATTCCAACATAACAACCCCAAACACACCTCCAAGACGACCACTGCCTTCCTAAAGAAGCTGAAGGTATGTCTCCAGACCTAAACCCTATTTAGCATCTGTAGGGCATCCTCAAACGGAAGGTGGGGGAGTGCAAGGTGTCTAACATCCACCAGCTCCGTGATGTGACCCGACCTCTTCGTTCTGCTAATTACCTTCTTCTTTCTACAACTCTTGTCACCTCCTCTCACTCCCGCCTCCAGGACTTTTCTCGTGCTGCCCCTAGTCTCTGGAACTCCTTGCCTCGCTCCACCAGATTATCCTCTTGCCTCAAAACATTTAAAACCTCACTGAAAACGCATCTCTTTAAAGAAGCATATCACCTTCCACCCTAACTTATCACCTCTTTCTCCCTATTTTACCATTCACTATCCGTTAGATTGTAAGTCTGCGAGTTTCAATACTAAGTACTTTGGGAATTCACCTATGGACATTGGATTCCTAGCTCAAAGACAGGGCAGTCCTTCCTTTGCTAAATGTTAATCTCTATTTATCATTGTCTCAACCTAATTCATGTACAGCGCTACGGAATATGTCGGCGCGTTATAAATAAACTATAATAATAATAATAATAATGTCATCATGGAAGAGTGGAAGAGGACTCCAGTGGCAACCTGTGAAGCTCTGGTGAACGCCATGCACACGAGGGTTAAGGCAGTGCTGGAAAGTAATGGTGGCCACAAAAAATATTGACACTTTTGGCCCAATTTGGACATTTTCACTTAGGTGTGTAGTCACTTTTGTTGCCAATGGTTTAGACATTAATGGCTGTGTGTTGAGTTATTTTGAGGGGGCAGCAAATTTACACTGTTATACAGGCTGTACACTTACTACTTCACATTGTAGTAGAGTGTCATTACTTTAGTGTTGTCACATGAAAAGATATAATAAAATATTTACAAAAATGTGAGGGGTGTACTCACTTTTGTGAGATACTGTATATATAGATAAATAGAGAGAGAGAGAGAAATACCTATGTTTATGGAAAGTAGGGATTTAGTCTGAGGGCATAATCAGAAATATGTTTTGACAATATAGGGCACTAAGCAGCTAAAGCTGGTCATGCCAACTTCATAAACTGAATTTTGTTAGCGGGTCAAAATAGTTTGCGTACCCCTGATATAGATTCTTATTAATGCTTTCAATGTAGTGAGTTATTTGGGGCAGTGTTGTGTCATGATATTTAGCATTTGCATACAGTATATGTTTAAATAGTAGGTAGGAAAATCCGCACTCACACACATTCCTTATAATGAAACGCAGAATGATATCGCCATCTAATGGATAATTGGGATATTGTCCTGATAATAGTAGGGAACATGTTGATAGATTTAAAGGTGTAATTAGAGTTACCTGTCTCTTCCCAACTACTACATCCCGTCATTGCCATTTTTAGGTTTTATGCTTTCCTCAGCACACCCAACAACCAAGGTACTACTCCTCCTTTCATCCTGCTATATTTACACATACAATATTCTGTGCATATAGACGTTTCTGTGCATCGCATTGTATTGGGAACTTCAGGCAGACTGCTGCCCCCTGAAAATGTGCTGCCCTTGGCCTAGGCTTTGTGGGCCTAGGCTACAACACACTCATGTTCCTCCTTTATCTATACAGAATATACATATATTATTATTACTGTTTATTATTTAAAGGTATATCTACGTGAGCTAGGTTATTAATGCATCTGATAGAGGAGAATTTATAGCGTCTGAAAAAAAATGTTTGCAGGAAAAAATTCCAAAGTAAACAGTTAAACAGTTAGCCTGAGTTTTCTCTCAATGTTGAAACCCCAAGAAATTCCCAGGGATTATTAGCACATTTTATACAATGTTTATTTTTTACCTGGGGATTTCGCAGACATGATCTCAGACACTTTCCTTTCCTTTAGTGTACTTTCCTCCCTTTACGGAATATGTAAAGCTGTGATTTTTATTGAGTTCTGCAGTGAGCACTGTCTAATGCAGTGTTATTTCTTGTGTTCTGTCTGTGAGTATTGTGTAATGCAGTGTTATTTCTTGTGTTCTGTCTGTGAGTATTGTGTAATGCAGTGTTATTTCTTGTGTTCTGTCTGTGAGCACTGTCTAATGCAGTGTTATTTCTTGTGTTCTGTCTGTGAACACTGTCTAATGCAGTGTTATTTCTTGTGTTCTGTCTGTGAGTATTGTGTAATGCAGTGTTATTTCTTGTGTTCTGTCTGTGAGTATTGTGTAATGCAGTGTTATTTCTTGTGTTCTGTCTGTGAGTATTGTGTAATGCAGTGTTATTTCTTGTGTTCTGTCTGTGAGTATTGTCTAATGCTGTGTTATTTATTGTGTTCTGTCTATGAGCACTGTCTAATGCAATGTTATTTCTTGTGTTCTGTCTGTGAGTATTGTCTAATGCTGTGTTATTTCTTGTGTTCTGTCTGTGAGCACTGTCTAATGCAGTGTTATTTCTTGTGTTCTGTCTGTGAGTATTGTCTAATGCTGTGTTATTTATTGTGTTCTGTCTATGAGCACTGTCTAATGCAATGTTATTTCTTGTGTTCTGTCTGTGAGCACTGTCTAATGCAGTGTTATTTCTTGTGTTCTGTCTGTGAGCACTGTCTAATGCAGTGTTATTTCTTGTGTTCTGTCTGTGAGCACTGTCTAATGCAGTGTTATTTCTTGTGTTCTGTCTGTGAGCACTGTCTAATGCAGTGCTATTTCTTGTGTTCTGACTGTGAGTATTGTGTAATGCAGTGTTATTTCTTGTGTTCTGTCTGTGAGTATTGTGTAATGCAGTGTTATTTCTTGTGTTCTGTCTGTGAGCACTGTCTAATGCAGTGTTATATCTTCTGTTCTGTCTGTGAGTATTGTGTAATGCAATGTTATTTCTTGTGTTCTGTCTGTGAGTATTGTGTAATGCAGTGTTATTTGTTGTGTTCTGTCTGTGAGTATTGTGTAATGCAGTGGTATTTCTTGTGTTTTGTCTGTGTGTATTGTGTAATGCAGTGTTATTTCTTGTTTTCTGTCTGTGAGCACTGTCTAATGCAGTGTTATTTCTTGTGTTCTGTCTGTGAGTATTGTGTAATGCAGTGTTATTTCTTGTGTTCTGTCTGTGAGCACTGTCTAATGCAGTGTTATTTCTTGTGTTCTGTCTGTGAGTATTGTGTAATGCAGTGTTATTTTTTGTGTTCTGTCTGAGTATTGTGTAATGCTGTGTTATTTCTTGTGTTCTGTCTGTATTGTCTAATGCAGTGTTATTTCTTGTGTTCTGTCTGTGAGTATTGTGTAATGGTGTGTTATTTCTTGTGTTCTGTCTGTATTGTATAATGCAGTGTTATTTCTTATGTTCTGTCTGTGAGTATTGTGTAATGGTGGGTTATTTCTTGCGTTCTGTCTGTGATTATTGTGTAATGCAGTGTTATTTCTTGTGTTCTGTCTGTAAGTATTGTCTAATGCAGTGTTATTTCTTGTGTTTTGTTTGTGAGTATTGTATAATGCAGTGTTATTTCTTATGTTATGTCTGTGAGTATTGTGTAATGCTGTGTTATTTCCATAGTTCTGTCTGTGAGTATTGTGTAATGGTGGGTTATTTCTTGTGTTCTGTCTGTGAGTATTGTGTAATGGTGTGCTATTTCTTGTGTTCTGTCTGTGAGTATTATCTAATGGTGTGTTATTTCTTGTGTTCTGTCTGTGAGTATTGTGTAATGCAGTGTTATTTCTGTAGTTCTGTCTGTGATTATTGTGTAATGCAGTGTTATTTATTGTGTTCTGTCTGTGAGTATTGTGTAATGGTGTGCTATTTATTGTGTTCTGTCTGTGAGTATTGTGTAATGTTGTGTTATTTCTTGTGTTCTGTCTGTGAGTATTGTGTAATGCAGTGTTATTTGTTGTGTTCTGTCTGTGAGTATTATCTAATGTTGTGTTATTTCTTGTATTCTGTCTGTGAGTATTGTGTAATGCAGTGTTATTTCTTGTGTTGTGTCTGTGAGTATTGTCTAATGCTGTGTTATTTCTTTTGTTCTGTCTGTGAGTATTATGTAATGCAGTCTTATTTATTGTGTTCTGTCTGTGAGAATTGTGTAAAGGTGTGTTATTTCTTGTGTTCTGTCTGTGAGTATTCTGTAATGCTGTGTTATTTATTGTGTTCTGTCTGTGAGTATTGTCTAATGCTGTGTTATTTCTTGTGTTCTGTCTGTGAGTATTGTGTAATGCAGTGTTATTTCTTGTGTTCTGTCTGTGAGAATTGTGTAAAGGTGTGTTATTTCTTGTGTTCTGTCTGTGAGTATTCTTTAATGCTGTGTTATTTATTGTGTTCTGTCTGTGAGTATTGTGTAATGCAGTGTTATTTCTTGTGTTCTGTCTGTGAGTATTGTGTAATGCGGTGTTATTTCTTATGTTCTGTCTGTGAGTATTGTCTAATGCTGTGTTATTTCTTGTGTTCTGTCTGTGAGTATTGTATAATACTGTGCTATTTCTTGTGTTCTGTCTGTGAGTATTGTGTAATGTTATGTTATTTCTTGTATTCTGTCTGTGAGTATTGTGTAATGCAGTGTTATTTCTTCTGTTCTGTCTGTGGGTATTGTGTAACGCTGTGATATGTATTGAGCTCTGCAGTGAGCACTGTCTAATGCAGTGTTATTTCTTGTGTTGTGTCTGTGAGTATTGTATAATGGTGTGTTATTTCTTGTGTTCTATCTGTGAGTATTGTGTAATGCAGTGATATTTCTGTAGTTCTGTCTGTGATTATTGTGTAATGCAGTGTTATTTCTTGTGTTCTGTCTGTGAGTATTGTGTAATGGTGTGTTATTTCTTGTGTTCTGTCTGTGAGTATTGTGTAATGATGTGTTATTTCTATAGTTCTGTCTGTGATTATTGTGTAATGCAGTGTTATTTCTTGTGTTCTGTCTGTGAGTATTGTGTAATGCTGTGATATTTCTTGTGTTCTGTCTGTGAGTATTGTGTAATGGTGTGTTATTTATTGTGTTCTGACTGTGAGTATTGTGTAATGCAGTGTTATTTCTTCTGTTCTGTCTGTGGGTATTGTGTAACGCTGTGATATGTATTGAGCTCTGCAGTGAGCACTGTCTAATGCAGTGTTATTTCTTGTGTTGTGTCTGTGAGTATTGTATAATGGTGTGTTATTTATTGTGTTCTGTCTGTGAGTATTGTGTAATGGTGTGTTATTTCTTGTGTTCTGTCTGTGAGTATTGTGTAATGCTATGTTATTTCTTGTGTTCTGTCTGTGAGTATTGTGTAATGCAGTGTTATTTCTTGTGTTCTGTCTGTGAGAATTGTGTAAAGGTGTGTTATTTCTTGTGTTCTGTCTGTGAGTATTCTTTAATGCTGTGTTATTTATTGTGTTCTGTCTGTGAGTATTGTGTAATGCAGTGTTATTTCTTGTGTTCTGTCTGTGAGTATTGTGTAATGCGGTGTTATTTCTTATGTTCTGTCTGTGAGTATTGTCTAATGCTGTGTTATTTCTTGTGTTCTGTCTGTGAGTATTGTATAATACTGTGCTATTTCTTGTGTTCTGTCTGTGAGTATTGTGTAATGTTATGTTATTTCTTGTATTCTGTCTGTGAGTATTGTGTAATGCAGTGTTATTTCTTCTGTTCTGTCTGTGGGTATTGTGTAACGCTGTGATATGTATTGAGCTCTGCAGTGAGCACTGTCTAATGCAGTGTTATTTCTTGTGTTGTGTCTGTGAGTATTGTATAATGGTGTGTTATTTCTTGTGTTCTATCTGTGAGTATTGTGTAATGCAGTGATATTTCTGTAGTTCTGTCTGTGATTATTGTGTAATGCAGTGTTATTTCTTGTGTTCTGTCTGTGAGTATTGTGTAATGCAGTGTTATTTCTTGTGTTCTGTCTGTGAGTATTGTGTAATGATGTGTTATTTCTATAGTTCTGTCTGTGATTATTGTGTAATGCAGTGTTATTTCTTGTGTTCTGTCTGTGAGTATTGTGTAATGCTGTGATATTTCTTGTGTTCTGTCTGTGAGTATTGTGTAATGGTGTGTTATTTATTGTGTTCTGACTGTGAGTATTGTGTAATGCAGTGTTATTTCTTCTGTTCTGTCTGTGGGTATTGTGTAACGCTGTGATATGTATTGAGCTCTGCAGTGAGCACTGTCTAATGCAGTGTTATTTCTTGTGTTGTGTCTGTGAGTATTGTATAATGGTGTGTTATTTATTGTGTTCTGTCTGTGAGTATTGTGTAATGCTATGTTATTTCTTGTGTTCTGTCTGTGAGTATTGTGTAATGCAGTGTTATTTCTTGTGTTCTGTCTGTGAGAATTGTGTAAAGGTGTGTTATTTCTTGTGTTCTGTCTGTGAGTATTCTTTAATGCTGTGTTATTTATTGTGTTCTGTCTGTGAGTATTGTGTAATGCAGTGTTATTTCTTGTGTTCTGTCTGTGAGTATTGTGTAATGCTGTGTTATTTCTTATGTTCTGTCTGTGAGTATTGTCTAATGCTGTGTTATTTCTTGTGTTCTGTCTGTGAGTATTGTATAATACTGTGTTATTTCTTGTGTTCTGTCTGTGAGTATTGTGTAATGTTATGTTATTTCTTGTATTCTGTCTGTGAGTATTGTGTAATGCAGTGTTATTTCTTCTGTTCTGTCTGTGGGTATTGTGTAACGCTGTGATATGTATTGAGCTCTGCAGTGAGCACTGTCTAATGCAGTGTTATTTCTTGTGTTGTGTCTGTGAGTATTGTATAATGGTGTGTTATTTCTTGTGTTCTATCTGTGAGTATTGTGTAATGCAGTGTTATTTCTTGTGTTCTGTCTGTGAGTATTGTGTAATGCTATGTTATTTCTTGTGTTCTGTCTGTGAGTATTGTGTAATGATGTGTTATTTCTATAGTTCTGTCTGTGATTATTGTGTAATGCAGTGTTATTTCTTGTGTTCTGTCTGTGAGTATTGTGTAATGCTGTGATATTTCTTGTGTTCTGTCTGTGAGTATTGTGTAATGGTGTGTTATTTATTGTGTTCTGACTGTGAGTATTGTGTAATGCAGTGTTATTTCTTCTGTTCTGTCTGTGGGTATTGTGTAACGCTGTGATATGTATTGAGCTCTGCAGTGAGCACTGTCTAATGCAGTGTTATTTCTTGTGTTGTGTCTGTGAGTATTGTATAATGGTGTGTTATTTATTGTGTTCTGTCTGTGAGTATTGTGTAATGGTGTGTTATTTCTTGTGTTCTGTCTGTGAGTATTGTGTAATGCTATGTTATTTCTTGTGTTCTGTCTGTGAGTATTGTGTAATGATGTGTTATTTCTGTAGTTCTGTCTGTGATTATTGTGTAATGCAGTGTTATTTCTTGTGTTCTGTCTGTGAGTATTATCTAATGTTGTGTTATTTCTTGTATTCTGTCTGTGAGTATTGTGTAATGCAGTGTTATTTCTTCTGTTCTGTCTGTGGGTATTGTGTAACGCTGTGATATGTATTGAGCTCTGCAGTGAGCACTGTCTAATGCAGTGTTATTTCTTGTGTTGTGTCTGTGAGTATTGTGTAATGGTGTGTTATTTCTTGTGTTTTGTCTGTGAGTATTGTGTAATGTTGTGTTATTTCTTGTGTTCTGTCTGTGAGTATTGTGTAACGCTGTGATATGTATTGAGCTCTGCAGTGAGCACTGTCTAATGCAGTGTTATTTCTTGTGTTGTGTCTGTGAGTATTGTGTAATGGTGTGTTATTTCTTGTGTTTTGTCTGTGAGTATTGTGTAATGCAGTGTTATTTCTTGTGTTCTGTCTGTGAGTATTGTCTAATGCAGTGTTATTTCTTGTGTTCTGTCTGTGAGTATTGTGTAATGGTGTGCTGTTTATTGTGTTCTGTCTGTGAGTATTGTGTAATGTTGTGTTATTTCTTGTGTTCTGTCTGTGAGTATTGTGTAATGCAGTGTTATTTGTTGTGTTCTGTCTGTGAGTATTGTGTAATGCAGTGGTATTTCTTGTGTTTTGTCTGTGTGTATTGTGTAATGCAGTGTTATTTCTTGTGTTCTGTCTGTGAGTATTTTGTAATGCAGTGTTATTTCTTGTGTTCTGTCTGTGAGCACTGTCTAATGCAGTGTTATTTCTTGTGTTCTGTCTGTGAGTATTGTGTAATGCAGTGTTATTTTTTGTGTTCTGTCTGAGTATTGTGTAATGCTGTGTTATTTCTTGTGTTCTGTCTGTATTGTCTAATGCAGTGTTATTTCTTGTGTTCTGTCTGTGAGTATTGTGTAATGGTGTGTTATTTCTTGTGTTCTGTCTGTATTGTATAATGCAGTGTTATTTCTTATGTTCTGTCTGTGAGTATTGTGTAATGGTGGGTTATTTCTTGCGTTCTGTCTGTGATTATTGTGTAATGCAGTGTTATTTCTTGTGTTCTGTCTGTAAGTATTGTCTAATGCAGTGTTATTTCTTGTGTTTTGTTTGTGAGTATTGTATAATGCAGTGTTATTTCTTATGTTATGTCTGTGAGTATTGTGTAATGCTGTGTTATTTCCATAGTTCTGTCTGTGAGTATTGTGTAATGGTGGGTTATTTCTTGTGTTCTGTCTGTGAGTATTGTATAATGGTGTGCTATTTCTTGTGTTCTGTCTGTGAGTATTATCTAATGGTGTGTTATTTCTTGTGTTCTGTCTGTGAGTATTGTGTAATGCAGTGTTATTTCTGTAGTTCTGTCTGTGATTATTGTGTAATGCAGTGTTATTTATTGTGTTCTGTCTGTGAGTATTGTGTAATGGTGTGCTATTTATTGTGTTCTGTCTGTGAGTATTGTGTAATGTTGTGTTATTTCTTGTGTTCTGTCTGTGAGTATTGTGTAATGCAGTGTTATTTGTTGTGTTCTGTCTGTGAGTATTATCTAATGTTGTGTTATTTCTTGTGTTCTGTCTGTGAGTATTGTGTAATGCAGTGTTATTTGTTGTGTTCTGTCTGTGAGTATTATCTAATGTTGTGTTATTTCTTGTATTCTGTCTGTGAGTATTGTGTAATGCAGTGTTATTTCTTGTGTTGTGTCTGTGAGTATTGTCTAATGCTGTGTTATTTCTTTTGTTCTGTCTGTGAGTATTATGTAATGCAGTCTTATTTATTGTGTTCTGTCTGTGAGAATTGTGTAAAGGTGTGTTATTTCTTGTGTTCTGTCTGTGAGTATTCTGTAATGCTGTGTTATTTATTGTGTTCTGTCTGTGAGTATTGTCTAATGCTGTGTTATTTCTTGTGTTCTGTTTGTGAGTATTGTGTAATGCAGTGTTATTTCTTGTGTTCTGTCTGTGAGAATTGTGTAAAGGTGTGTTATTTCTTGTGTTCTGTCTGTGAGTATTCTGTAATGCTGTGTTATTTATTGTGTTCTGTCTGTGAGTATTGTGTAATGCAGTGTTATTTCTTGTGTTCTGTCTGTGAGTATTGTGTAATGCAGTGTTATTTCTTGTGTTCTGTCTGTGAGTATTGTGTAATGATGTGTTATTTCTATAGTTCTGTCTGTGATTATTGTGTAATGCAGTGTTATTTCTTGTGTTCTGTCTGTGAGTATTGTCTAATGCTGTGTTATTTCTTGTGTTCTGTCTGTGAGTATTGTATAATACTGTGTTATTTCTTGTGTTCTGTCTGTGAGTATTGTGTAATGTTATGTTATTTCTTGTATTCTGTCTGTGAGTATTGTATAATGCAGTGTTATTTCTTCTGTTCTGTCTGTGGGTATTGTGTAACGCTGTGATATGTATTGAGCTCTGCAGTGAGCACTGTCTAATGCAGTGTTATTTCTTGTATTGTGTCTGTGAGTATTGTGTAATGCAGTGTTATTTCTTGTGTTCTGTCTGTGAGTATTGTGTAATGCAGTGTTATTTCTTGTGTTCTGTCTGTGAGTATTGTGTAATGCTATGTTATTTCTTGTGTTCTGTCTGTGAGTATTGTGTAATGATGTGTTATTTCTATAGTTCTGTCTGTGATTATTGTGTAATGCAGTGTTATTTCTTGTGTTCTGTCTGTGAGTATTGTGTAATGCTGTGATATTTCTTGTGTTCTGTCTGTGAGTATTGTGTAATGCAGTGTTATTTCTTCTGTTCTGTCTGTGGGTATTGTGTAACGCTGTGATATGTATTGAGCTCTGCAGTGAGCACTGTCTAATGCAGTGTTATTTCTTGTGTTGTGTCTGTGAGTATTGTATAATGGTGTGTTATTTATTGTGTTCTGTCTGTGAGTATTGTGTAATGGTGTGTTATTTCTGTAGTTCTGTCTGTGATTATTGTGTAATGCAGTGTTATTTCTTGTGTTCTGTCTGTGAGTATTATCTAATGTTGTGTTATTTCTTGTATTCTGTCTGTGAGTATTGTGTAATGCAGTGTTATTTCTTGTGTTTTGTCTGTGAGTATTGTGTAATGTTGTGTTATTTCTTGTGTTCTGTCTGTGAGTATTGTGTAACGCTGTGATATGTATTGAGCTCTGCAGTGAGCACTGTCTAATGCAGTGTTATTTCTTGTGTTGTGTCTGTGAGTATTGTGTAATGGTGTGTTATTTCTTGTGTTCTGTCTGTGAGTATTGTGTAATGCAGTGTTATTTCTTGTGTTCTGTCTGTGAGTATTGTGTAATGGTGTGCTGTTTATTGTGTTCTGTCTGTGAGTATTGTGTAATGTTGTGTTATTTCTTGTGTTCTGTCTGTGAGTATTGTGTAATGCAGTGTTATTTGTTGTGTTCTGTCTGTGAGTATTATCTAATGTTGTGTTATTTCTTGTATTCTGTCTGTGAGTATTGTGTAATGCAGTGTTATTTCTTGTGTTGTGTCTGTGAGTATTGTCTAATGCTGTGTTATTTCTTGTGTTCTGTCTGTGAGTATTATGTAATGCAGTGTTATTTCTTGTGTTCTGTCTGTGAGAATTGTGTAAAGGTGTGTTATTTCTTGTGTTCTGTCTGTGAGTATTCTGTAATTCTGTGTTATTTATTGTGTTCTGTCTGTGAGTATTGTCTAATGCTGTGTTATTTCTTGTGTTCTGTCTGTGAGTATTGTGTAGTGCAGTGTTATTTATTGTGTTCTGTCTGTGAGAATTGTGTAAAGGTGTGTTATTTCTTGTGTTCTGTCTGTGAGTATTCTGTAATGCTGTGTTATTTATTGTGTTCTGTCTGTGAGTATTGTGTAATGCTGTGTTATTTCTTGTATTCTGTCTGTGAGTATTGTGTAATGCAGTGTTATTTATTGTGTTCTGTCTGTGAGTATTGTGTAATACTGTGTTATTTCTTGTGTTCTGTCTGTGAGTATTGTGTAATGCAGTGTTATTTCTTGTGTTCTGTCTGTGAGTATTGTGTAATGATGTGTTATTTCTGTAGTTCTGTCTGTGATTATTGTGTAATGCAGTGTTATTTCTTGTGTTCTGTCTGTGAGTATTATCTAATGTTGTGTTATTTCTTGTATTCTGTCTGTGAGTATTGTGTAATGCAGTGTTATTTCTTCTGTTCTGTCTGTGGGTATTGTGTAACGCTGTGATATGTATTGAGCTCTGCAGTGAGCACTGTCTAATGCAGTGTTATTTCTTGTGTTGTGTCTGTGAGTATTGTGTAATGGTGTGTTATTTCTTGTGTTTTGTCTGTGAGTATTGTGTAATGTTGTGTTATTTCTTGTGTTCTGTCTGTGAGTATTGTGTAACGCTGTGATATGTATTGAGCTCTGCAGTGAGCACTGTCTAATGCAGTGTTATTTCTTGTGTTGTGTCTGTGAGTATTGTGTAATGGTGTGTTATTTCTTGTGTTTTGTCTGTGAGTATTGTGTAATGCAGTGTTATTTATTGTGTTCTGTCTGTGAGTATTGTCTAATGCAGTGTTATTTCTTGTGTTCTGTCTGTGAGTATTGTGTAATGGTGTGCTGTTTATTGTGTTCTGTCTGTGAGTATTGTGTAATGTTGTGTTATTTCTTGTGTTCTGTCTGTGAGTATTGTGTAATGCAGTGTTATTTGTTGTGTTCTGTCTGTGAGTATTGTGTAATGCAGTGTTATTTCTTGTGTTCTGTCTGTGAGTATTGTGTAATGCAGTGTTATTTCTTGTGTTCTGTCTGTGAGTATTTTGTAATGCAGTGTTATTTCTTGTGTTCTGTCTGTGAGCACTGTCTAATGCAGTGTTATTTCTTGTGTTCTGTCTGTGAGTATTGTGTAATGCAGTGTTATTTTTTGTGTTCTGTCTGAGTATTGTGTAATGCTGTGTTATTTCTTGTGTTCTGTCTGTATTGTCTAATGCAGTGTTATTTCTTGTGTTCTGTCTGTGAGTATTGTGTAATGGTGTGTTATTTCTTGTGTTCTGTCTGTATTGTATAATGCAGTGTTATTTCTTATGTTCTGTCTGTGAGTATTGTGTAATGGTGGGTTATTTCTTGCGTTCTGTCTGTGATTATTGTGTAATGCAGTGTTATTTCTTGTGTTCTGTCTGTAAGTATTGTCTAATGCAGTGTTATTTCTTGTGTTTTGTTTGTGAGTATTGTATAATGCAGTGTTATTTCTTATGTTATGTCTGTGAGTATTGTGTAATGCTGTGTTATTTCCATAGTTCTGTCTGTGAGTATTGTGTAATGGTGGGTTATTTCTTGTGTTCTGTCTGTGAGTATTGTATAATGGTGTGCTATTTCTTGTGTTCTGTCTGTGAGTATTATCTAATGGTGTGTTATTTCTTGTGTTCTGTCTGTGAGTATTGTGTAATGCAGTGTTATTTCTGTAGTTCTTTCTGTGATTATTGTGTAATGCAGTGTTATTTATTGTGTTCTGTCTGTGAGTATTGTGTAATGGTGTGCTATTTATTGTGTTCTGTCTGTGAGTATTGTGTAATGTTGTGTTATTTCTTGTGTTCTGTCTGTGAGTATTGTGTAATGCAGTGTTATTTGTTGTGTTCTGTCTGTGAGTATTATCTAATGTTGTGTTATTTCTTGTGTTCTGTCTGTGAGTATTGTGTAATGCAGTGTTATTTGTTGTGTTCTGTCTGTGAGTATTATCTAATGTTGTGTTATTTCTTGTATTCTGTCTGTGAGTATTGTGTAATGCAGTGTTATTTCTTGTGTTCTGTCTGTGAGTATTGTGTAATGCTGTGTTATTTCTTTTGTTCTGTCTGTGAGTATTATGTAATGCAGTCTTATTTATTGTGTTCTGTCTGTGAGAATTGTGTAAAGGTGTGTTATTTCTTGTGTTCTGTCTGTGAGTATTCTGTAATGCTGTGTTATTTATTGTGTTCTGTCTGTGAGTATTGTCTAATGCTGTGTTATTTCTTGTGTTCTGTTTGTGAGTATTGTGTAATGCAGTGTTATTTCTTGTGTTCTGTCTGTGAGAATTGTGTAAAGGTGTGTTATTTCTTGTGTTCTGTCTGTGAGTATTCTGTAATGCTGTGTTATTTATTGTGTTCTGTCTGTGAGTATTGTGTAATGCAGTGTTATTTCTTGTGTTCTGTCTGTGAGTATTGTGTAATGCTGTGTTATTTCTTGTGTTCTGTCTGTGAGTATTGTGTAATGATGTGTTATTTCTATAGTTCTGTCTGTGATTATTGTGTAATGCAGTGTTATTTCTTGTGTTCTGTCTGTGAGTATTGTCTAATGCTGTGTTATTTCTTGTGTTCTGTCTGTGAGTATTGTATAATACTGTGTTATTTCTTGTGTTCTGTCTGTGAGTATTGTGTAATGTTATGTTATTTCTTGTATTCTGTCTGTGAGTATTGTGTAATGCAGTGTTATTTCTTCTGTTCTGTCTGTGGGTATTGTGTAACGCTGTGATATGTATTGAGCTCTGCAGTGAGCACTGTCTAATGCAGTGTTATTTCTTGTATTGTGTCTGTGAGTATTGTGTAATGCAGTGTTATTTCTTGTGTTCTGTCTGTGAGTATTGTGTAATGCAGTGTTATTTCTTGTGTTCTGTCTGTGAGTATTGTGTAATGCTATGTTATTTCTTGTGTTCTGTCTGTGAGTATTGTGTAATGATGTGTTATTTCTATAGTTCTGTCTGTGATTATTGTGTAATGCAGTGTTATTTCTTGTGTTCTGTCTGTGAGTATTGTGTAATGCTGTGATATTTCTTGTGTTCTGTCTGTGAGTATTGTGTAATGCAGTGTTATTTCTTCTGTTCTGTCTGTGGGTATTGTGTAACGCTGTGATATGTATTGAGCTCTGCAGTGAGCACTGTCTAATGCAGTGTTATTTCTTGTGTTGTGTCTGTGAGTATTGTATAATGGTGTGTTATTTATTGTGTTCTGTCTGTGAGTATTGTGTAATGGTGTGTTATTTCTGTAGTTCTGTCTGTGATTATTGTGTAATGCAGTGTTATTTCTTGTGTTCTGTCTGTGAGTATTATCTAATGTTGTGTTATTTCTTGTATTCTGTCTGTGAGTATTGTGTAATGCAGTGTTATTTCTTGTGTTCTGTCTGTGAGTATTGTGTAATGTTGTGTTATTTCTTGTGTTCTGTCTGTGAGTATTGTGTAACGCTGTGATATGTATTGAGCTCTGCAGTGAGCACTGTCTAATGCAGTGTTATTTCTTGTGTTGTGTCTGTGAGTATTGTGTAATGGTGTGTTATTTCTTGTGTTCTGTCTGTGAGTATTGTGTAATGCAGTGTTATTTCTTGTGTTCTGTCTGTGAGTATTGTGTAATGGTGTGCTGTTTATTGTGTTCTGTCTGTGAGTATTGTGTAATGTTGTGTTATTTCTTGTGTTCTGTCTGTGAGTATTGTGTAATGCAGTGTTATTTGTTGTGTTCTGTCTGTGAGTATTATCTAATGTTGTGTTATTTCTTGTATTCTGTCTGTGAGTATTGTGTAATGCAGTGTTATTTCTTGTGTTGTGTCTGTGAGTATTGTCTAATGCTGTGTTATTTCTTGTGTTCTGTCTGTGAGTATTATGTAATGCAGTGTTATTTCTTGTGTTCTGTCTGTGAGAATTGTGTAAAGGTGTGTTATTTCTTGTGTTCTGTCTGTGAGTATTCTGTAATTCTGTGTTATTTATTGTGTTCTGTCTGTGAGTATTGTCTAATGCTGTGTTATTTCTTGTGTTCTGTCTGTGAGTATTGTGTAGTGCAGTGTTATTTATTGTGTTCTGTCTGTGAGAATTGTGTAAAGGTGTGTTATTTCTTGTGTTCTGTCTGTGAGTATTCTGTAATGCTGTGTTATTTATTGTGTTCTGTCTGTGAGTATTGTGTAATGCTGTGTTATTTCTTGTATTCTGTCTGTGAGTATTGTGTAATGCAGTGTTATTTATTGTGTTCTGTCTGTGAGTATTGTGTAATACTGTGTTATTTCTTGTGTTCTGTCTGTGAGTATTGTGTAATGCAGTGTTATTTCTTGTGTTCTGTCTGTGAGTATTGTGTAATGGTGTGCTGTTTATTGTGTTCTGTCTGTGAGTATTGTGTAATGTTGTGTTATTTCTTGTGTTCTGTCTGTGAGTATTGTGTAATGCAGTGTTATTTGTTGTGTTCTGTCTGTGAGTATTATCTAATGTTGTGTTATTTCTTGTATTCTGTCTGTGAGTATTGTGTAATGCAGTGTTATTTTTTTTGTGTTGTGTCTGTGAGTATTGTCTAATGCTGTGTTATTTCTTGTGTTCTGTCTGTGAGTATTATGTAATGCAGTGTTATTTCTTGTGTTCTGTCTGTGAGAATTGTGTAAAGGTGTGTTATTTCTTGTGTTCTGTCTGTGAGTATTCTGTAATTCTGTGTTATTTATTGTGTTCTGTCTGTGAGTATTGTCTAATGCTGTGTTATTTCTTGTGTTCTGTCTGTGAGTATTGTGTAGTGCAGTGTTATTTATTGTGTTCTGTCTGTGAGAATTGTGTAAAGGTGTTTTATTTCTTGTGTTCTGTCTGTGAGTATTCTGTAATGCTGTGTTATTTATTGTGTTCTGTCTGTGAGTATTGTGTAATGCTGTGTTATTTCTTGTATTCTGTCTGTGAGTATTGTGTAATGCAGTGTTATTTATTGTGTTCTGTCTGTGAGTATTGTATAATACTGTGTTATTTCTTGTGTTCTGTCTGTGAGTATTGTGTAGTGCAGTGTTATTTATTGTGTTCTGTCTGTGAGAATTGTGTAAAGGTGTGTCATTTCTTGTGTTCTGTCTGTGAGTATTCTGTAATGCTGTGTTATTTATTGTGTTCTGTCTGTGAGTATTGTGTAATGCTGTGCTATTTCTTGTGTTCTGTCTGTGAGTATTGTGTAATGTTGTGTTATTTCTTGTATTCTGTCTGTGAGTATTGTCTAATGTTGTGTTATATCTTCTGTTCTGTCTGTGAGTATTGTCTAATGCTGTGTTATTTCTTGTGTTCTGTCTGTGAGTATTGTGTAATGGTGTGTTATTTCTTGTGTTTTGTCTGTGAGTATTGTGTAATGGTGTGTTATTTCTATAGCTGTCTGTGCTCTGTGTAATCCTATGATAGCATTTATATTATTATTGTTTATTTTTATAGTTTATTTGTAACGCGCCAACATATTCCGTAGCGCTATACATAAGTTAAGTTACAGGCAATGACAAGTTAAAGATTCATACATTGCAAAGAGTGGATGGCCCTGTCTTTGAGCTTGGAATCCAGTGTCCATAGCGCTTTCCCTAAAGCACCGCGCAGGATTGAAACTCGCAGACTTACAATCTAAAAATCTATTTATATAATTCTGTCTGAGTATTGTGTTTTCATTTCAATAGCTGTCTGTGAGACTATTGTATAATTTATATTTTTAGAGTCTGTGACCATCTTAGCTTTTAAAAAGGATTGAGATACACTTTTACACATCAAATCAAAATATATTTTTTTGTGTTTAACTTTTCTTGCTTTATCACTGTTTTGTCTAAGCATAAGCTTATTTGGAGATTTATGTGTGCTTATTCAGGTCAGACCTACCTACACTGCTTATCAACCCCTCCCTCAACTTTCTTTTGCCATCCAGTGTCACAGCTGCTTGCTGATTGGCTGAAAAGCCAATCAGCATGCGCATGCGCTGCATAATGGATATCTCATTTAAAATGAGATATCCTTTATGCAAATCACATTTGCTGGGGGTGTCTAAATCACCCCCAGCACATTTTTTATTATATTGCAAAAACGCTTTGCATGTTTTCATGCAAACCTTTTTGCTAGGTGGGTTATGATGCATTCTACTGGATGCATTCATAACCCACCTAACTTACATATACCTTTAAGCACCGGCATTTTCCATAGCACCATTTGCCATCTAGTGGCGATATGTGAAACTGGACTGATAATATAATAGAGGCTGTTCATAGATAAAGAAGTGTAAATACTCACTATATGTGACTACCCCTTTACTACCCCATTAACATGCTATTTCTATTTTCTACACCCACCACATCCAGTCCTATATGTGTCTGTGTACATTATGCCAGGCAGACTAACACATACTTATAGACTGAAATATAGAGGGCAGCCATCAGAAATATTGGGGCCCAGTACAAATGTGATAATCACAGCCCCCACACCTCAATGAATCCACGCTATCTCACCTAACATAGCCTGCCTTAACAATAGGAGCACATATAATAGTGAAATATCTGAATGTGCTTCCCTTATACAGATGTGTATGAAATATACTCATATTTGGTGATGTGAGCTGCTGAAGAACACATAGAAATAATTGTGACTGTCATAGCTTGGAAAACTACATTCTGATTGGCTCTTGAGCTGGCTCTTTCACAATCACTACAGCACTGTAACTGTTAGTAATACAAATCAAAGTTGAAATGACAGCTTCCACTCTCCTTGGAAGAGTAACGGCAAACTATACAAGTTCTATAACGTTTCCATCTTAATCTTAATTTTAATTGGATCTTGTCCCTTAAATACACAACCAAGTCATAAAAAATATCAAAATGATTGTCACTTCTACATAATATTCATGAGATGGCCATTGGTGATGCCAACCAAGCACATCTTGTGGTGCGTTAATTGTCACTTCTATGTAATAGTCATCAGTTGACGATTGATGATGCCATCCAAGCACATCTTGTGGTGAGTTAACTGTCACTTCGATGCAATATTCATGAGATGACGATTGGTGATGCCAACCAAGCATATCTTGTGGTGTGTTAGTTGTCACGTCTATGTAATATTCATCTGTTGACCATTGGTGATGCCATCCAAGCACATCTTGTGGTGAGTTAACTGTCACTTCAATGCAATATTCATGAGATGACGATTGGTGATGCCAACCAAGCATATCTTGTGGTGTGTTAGTTGTCACGTCTATGTAATATTCATCTGTTGACCATTGGTGATGCCATCCAAGCAAATCTTGTGGTGAGATAACTGTGACTTCTATGCAATATTCATGAGATGACCATTGGTGATGCCAACCAATCACATTTTGTGGTGAGTTAATTGTCACCTCTACGCAATGTTCATGAGATGACCATTGGTGATGCCAACCAAGCACATCTTGTGGTGTTTTAATTGTCACTTCTATGTAATATTCATGAGTTGACCATAGGTGATGCCATCCAAGCACATCTTATGGTGAGATAACTGTAACTTCTATGTAATATTTATCAGATGACCATTAGTGATGCCAACTAATCACATCTTGTGGTGAGTTAATTGTCACTTCTATGCAATATTCATGAGATGACCATTGGTAATGACAACCAAGCACATCTTGTGGTGTGTTATAAATCACTTCTACATAATATTCATTAGATGACCATTGGTGAGGCTAACCAAGCACATCTTGTGGCACATTAATTGTCACGTCAATGTAATATTTATGAAATGACCATTGGTGATGTCAACTGAGCACATCTTGTGGTGTGTTAATCGTCCCACACAATCAGCCTTGATGAGTAATGAGGAACAGCAGAAATAAATTGCTGAATGTCCACTATATGTTAATTTGCAATAAGCAGAGAATTAAGAAAAGGCCTTTTCATATTGTGTCTATGTAGAGCATTCACCCCAACGTCCCGTGATATCCAAAGAACAATGAGGTGTCTGTAATCCCAATGCCGCAAGCTCATGATGCCGATTTTATTGACACACTGAATAGAAGCTTTGCATTATTCATTATGTGAGAGCCGTACGAGCCCCCGGACGCAATTCATGGGAACTTGTTTCTGCTCATCTGACTTGGATTTGGGAAATGAACCAAGATTTATCTCATGGACTTGATGGAAATTAATGTTTTGCAGATAATAAGATATTACTGGTGCCATGTATTGTAATGTGCTGGCACCCGATCAGTGCCAGGCTGCTAAATACAAAGTCGATGGCAGTGATGTGATGCACAGAGGTCCCAAATATGGCTTCATTTATATATATAGATAAATAATAAATATTTTATCAAATAACTGTTTTTTTTTTTTTTTAAATACCAAAATAAACTGACACTGAAAGTGCATTTTGAACTTTCAGTTAGCATTTCTGATCCACCCACAAATAGAAATCCATATATTTTGTTAATATGAGATCATTAATCATACGCACTTGACTGCAGTCGCCTACACATTGAGCATGTCTAGTTTAGTTTTGTGCAGATGACTGCTGTCAAGGCAATGGACCCAGTGGCTTGTGGACTTATCAGTAATTAATATTAATAGCTAATTATAATTAATTTACTGTAGGAAAATGCATTATTTTAATAATATTCTAGTATTTTTTTATTACCTGTATTTTTAAGTTATACAGTGGTACCTCGGGTCTCATTATTAATCCGTTCTGTACAGCAGGATGAGTTTCAAACAAGCTTTTCCCATAAGGATCAATGTAAATTGAAATATTCTGTTCCACACCCCAGATTTTTCACATTTTAGTTTGAACTGATGGTCAGCCTCCTCCTCGGTGTTACAGCTGCTGGCCACAATTTCCTCCAGCCACATTTCTGTGTGCCAGAACGTATCAATTAGAGCGACACAGAGGATGACATTGAAATGGTCCTTCCAGAACTCTCTTGGTGTCAACTCAGCATCAAAGTTCACCTCGAACAGGGCCTTGGTATACAGTTTATTAAAGTTTGAGATGACGTGAGGGTCCATGGGCTGGATCAGAGGAGTTGTGTTAGGGGACAAGAACTTTGCAGTTCATTCTCCTCCAAATATTTTTTGACAATGGGGCCAAACACTTTGTTCATCCATTCAGTGAAGAGCAGGTTGGTTACCCCGACTTTGCTGTTGGCCCTCCACGTTACTACTAGAGGCTTCTTTTTAAATTCCCACTAGCATTCCCATTCACCAACAGAGCTGTCATTGGCTTGTGCCCTGGCAATGTCTTCTCTTCTTGAGTGATGTAGGTTCTGTTAGGCATTGTCTTCCAAAATAAACCAGTCTTGTTGGAAACAAAACCATAGTCTCTAAACTCTCTGACAAAGGTATCACTAGCCTTCTTCATGATGTAGGCACAAGCTACACTTTGGTTCTTGTAAGCACAGGCTACACTTTGTTTTTATAGGCACATGCTACACTGATTCTTATAGACACAGGCTATACTGTAACTTGATTCTTGTAGGCATAGACAGCTTGTGGGCTCTTGCAGGCACAGACTAAACTACACTCACATTATAGAACTTTATTTAACTTCCTGAAAGATAGGATGTGGGGTGGCGCAAGCACATGAACAAGAGGAGAACCGGAGCAGACAAGAACCAAGGTACCACTGTATTTGGAACCCCCACTGAGTCACTTTAATGATAACTTATATTAATCATTATTATTATTGTATTAATTGAATATGGGAAATTATTGGTCTAATGCAGTAAAATATGGACACCTAATTATACACAGGTGGGCTCATAGTCACACTGATACAAACTAACACACTGATACACAATAATAATTCGGTTTCTGGAGTTCACTGTGTTTCTATTTACTTGTATGTACCTCACTTTATTAAGATGTGCTTATAAACTTTTTGCTGCCTAACATCATACAATGTGTACCTTTTTGGGTTCGCCCTTTATAGCTCATTATACGCAGACTGTGAAGTGCAGTGCTTCACATTAGCCTGTCAGTGACCTCTAGGAGCATGTAGAATGTTGCCACTGATCAGTTACAATGAGACAGTGCAACCCCTATACCAATAAATACACACGTCTTCATGAGCTGCATAGGAGAGAAACCAGTTAAGAAATATTTACAAGATACAAAAAAAAAAAAAACAGAGCTCATAAGCACTTCTTAATAAATAAAGTACATAAAACTAAATAGATAAACAGGCATAATCTATAAATAGTACACATGCACACACACATATATACACATACATATATATATATACATACACATATATAAACACACACACACACATATATATATATATATATATATATATATATATATATATACACACACACACAAAGACAAATATATATACAGACACATATACATACACCCATATATATACAAACACAGCACTACACATTAACACTGATACACAACCACACACTATACACATTTGTATGTTCCCTATATATGAGTCTCTATTTCGTCCCTTTCCTGATGTACTTTGTTACATCCAATGTCTTTTTTTACCCTCCAGACATTTATAGGATCCTTAAAATGAGACAGAGACAAATATTGATTCACAGTGTGCTCCAAATAAAGAGACCTCCCCCCAAAATCAATTCAGTCGCTCTCTCTGTTTACCGTAACTTGCCTGGTGTCCCTCAGAGTTGCTTCATGAGTCATAAATCTGGGGTGTACTAATAATATAAAGACTGGCTAAAGAGTTAGAACAAGAGGCTATGCACTGAAAAATGCTTCATGGAAAATATGGTGTAAGTGATAAAATTCTCCAAGCAACCATGCTAGGGACCAAAAATCCACCTTTTAATTAATTTTCTTTTATATTAAAAATCATTCTTAGAGAAGATTAGCTATCTATGTAAAATGTATGGAAATTGCCTAGTCTGTCAGTTATATCAAATTAGATTTTCATTACTGAGTTCTGTGAGCTCATTGGGTCAAAAGCTCAAGAGACAGCTCAAGTGTCAATCAGACTGCAGCTAAATTCTAAGCCATGACATTTACAGTCACGTTTCTGTGTTCTTCAACAGCTCACATCACCTAAATAAATGGTGGAATCTTGGGTTCCTGCCAAGCGGTTTCCCCAAATCCAGTTGCTCTGTTGATTCTGACACACAAACATAAAATGGAGTTCTTATTCATTTATCACTTTTTGGTCTTCCTGCTTAGCACGGTGCGCACAGACTGACTGCACTGCTATTGTCACTAGCACTTCCATTACAGCAGAGTCTGTGTCTTCATGAGCTGCAGAGGGCAGACCCATACAGGAACTATTTGTTTGTCTACTGCCAGGAAGTGCCTCCTCCCTCCCCTGTGTCTCTTCCCCCCTCCCCTGTGTCTCTTTCCCCTCCTTCCCCTCCTCCCTAACCTGTGTCTCTTTCCCCTCCTCCCTCCCCTGTGTCTCTTGTCAGTCCTCCCTGTGTCTCTTTTCCCTCCTCCTTCCCTCTCTCCCATGTCTCTTGCCCCTCCTCTCTCCCTCCCCTGTGTCTCTTTCCCCTCATGACTCTCCCCCTCCCTCCGCTGTGTCCCTTTCCCCCCTCCCCTGTGTTTCTTTCTCCTCCTCCCTCCCCTGTCTCTTTCCCCTCCTCTGTGTCTCTTTCCAGTCCTCCCTGTGTCTCTTTTCCCTCCTCCTTCCATCTCTCCCATGTGTCTTTCCCCTTCTCCCTCCCCTGTGTCTGTTTCCCCTCATGTCTCACCCCCACCCTCCGCTGTGTCTATTTCCACCTCCCCTGTGTCTCTTTCCCCTCCTCCCTCCCTCCCCTGTGTCTCTTCCCCCCATGTCTCTCCCCCGCCCTCCCCTGTGTCTCTTATCCCTCCGCCTTCCATCCCCAGTGTCTCTCCCCCCCCCCCCCCCATCGCACAATGCGCATGCGTGTCCAGCACCGGGCACTTTGATTGCGCTGCGCAGTGCGCATTCATAGATATAGTGTCCATAGTGTGCATGCGCTAGCCAGCATTACACACTACGGAAACTAAATTAGTGATTTAATATTGTTGAAAGGCTGACAGTTCACAATAAAACTCAATGAAGAGTAAGCCCCTTTAGGATAACCCTCCCCCTCATGCTAGATGTTCTTTTCTTGCATATCTGCTAAAGCTGTTAGTTTGTTACATATTTCACAAACATGTAAAGTTTTTAACAAACTACAGTGGCCCTTGTGGCAGGAAAAGAGAGTGATAGATAGCTCAAAATCTCAAGAAATTGAAATATTCCACTGCAATTATATGTCATTAAACCATGGAGGCATCCATGATACTTTTGTGAAGGCAGGATGTGTGAGAGGGGCATTTACATTTCTGCAGGATCAGGACTTGCAGTTATTCTTAAGGTTTACATAGCTGCTAATCTTATTAGTTTGTTACATACTACACAAATGTGAAGTTTTTGGTGATTTTACTACCATTTGTTTTTGTCTTTTTATTCATCCCTACCTTGTATAGAGTTCCCTGGTGGTCCAGTGGTTAGGAGAGGATTTGGTGCTTCACCGTTGTGACCTGGGTTCAATTTCAGTCAGGGAACCAAGCGGTCACACCACCCTGAAGCCAAGCAGCGTTGGGCCTGGTCGGTACCTGGATGGGAGACCACCTAGGAATACCAGGAGCTGTATGCTGTGGCTCAATAGAGAAGGAACTGGCAACCCACTTCAGTATGTCAGCCATGAATACTAAGTGGATCAGCATGGTGAGTTACTGTCCATGAGGTCACAGAGTGTCAGACACGACTGAATGACACACACAAACACCTTGTATAGAAAAATTGCAGGGGGGGGGCAATATTATTTTCACTGGGGCCCTTCATTCACCAGCTCCTCTACCTGGCAGAGATATCATTTCTTATTAAAAACTAGCTTTATGTCATTTTTTTACAATAGTTTTCAAGCATGTCTGTTTTTTCATTGTTAAGTGTTCCTTTAAAGCGACTCTTGAGTCAAAATAATGATACCTGTAGCGTATGCAGACACAGACTCTGTAGCACTGACTGTGCTGTGTCTCATACTAACCATTTCTCTGCAACATGCTGTTGAGACGTGGTCCCTGATCGGCTAGGACACTACACAACACATCCAGCCCTACAGAGTCTGTATCTGCATATGCTGCAGTGGGCAGACCCGTACAGGGACTGTGTTTGATTTTAGGCAGTAAATACAGATCTTATAAGCGCTTCTTAATAGAATAAAATACATAAATGTTCTAGAAGTAATTAATTTTATCCTCTTCAATATAATTATGATATAAAATTTACGCTAAATTTATAAGAAACCCACAGAGTACAAGATTCTCACCTTCTGGAGCTTCCCCCTTTCTAACGGTTCTCCCTCATGAACGCTGACATCTTGCACAGCTGTGACCTAAAGCCATTCCAACAGTGAGGAAGCTTTGCAATATCAGTGTGTCATGCTGTTAACAAGGAGACACATCAGAGCAGCACGGGACACTGATAGTGTAGAGCTCCTCCTCCCCTGAGGGTGTGGCTTTAGTTGTGAATCATGGCACCCTATATGATAGAGAACAGAAAGAAGGGGAACTGAGATCCGTCACTCTGGGGGCTTTATAGAAAGTGCAGTGTTAATTGTTTTTGAATCACATTGAGGAGGATAAAATCAATTAAATTATTTAATATATATATATATATATATATATATATATATATATTTATATTTATTTTAACTATATATATCACATATATAGTTGTCATAACTGCGGGTTGTCAAACGTTGTTGCTAACGCTGTGGCCCTCGCGAAGCGAGGGCCTCAGTTGCTGGCATGGATCGCCAAAGGCGCTCCTTGCCAGCAACTGCGGACTTTGCAACATTTACGGACTTACCACACAGAAATACGAGACGCCGGACTTAGAAAAAAATCGTACAATTTGATTCCCGTCATTTTTTGACGGGCAATATTCTAGTCACTAATGCAATTGTTGTAAGTGTGTAACGCTCCGAAAGGAATGTACACACTTATATTGCCGTATGCACACACGCCATGCACAGCTTTGCAAGGAGGTGGGAGGAGAAGAGGCACAGGGGAGGAAGGGCAAAGAGACACAGGGGAGGGGGCCAAAGAGACAGGGGAGGAAGGGCAAAGAGACACAGGGGAGTGGGCCAAAGAGACACAGGGGAGGAAGGGCAAAGAGACACAGGGGAGGGGCCAAAGAGATACAGGGGAGGAAGGGCAAAGAGACACAGGGGAGGGGGCCAAAGAGACAGGGGAGGAAGGGCAAAGAGACACAGGGGAGGGGGCCAAAGAGACATAGGGGAGGAAGGGCAAAGAGACACAGGGGAGTGGGCCAAAGAGACACAGGGGAGAAAGTGCAAAGAGACTCAGGGGAGGGGGCCAGACAGAGGGGAGGAAGGGCAAAGAGACACAGGGGAGGGGGCCAAAGAGACACAGGGGAGGAAGGGCAAAGAGACACAGGGGAGGGGGCCAAAGAGACACAGGGGAGGAAGGGCAAAGAGACACAGGGGAGGGGGGGCAAAGAGAGACACAGGGGAGGGGGAAAAGAGATGCAGGGAGGGGGAAAGAGATACAGGGAAGGGGGCAGAGATACAAGGGGAGAGAGAAAGGGGAAATAGATACAGGGTAAGGGGGGGTGGGGTGGGGGGAAATATATCATCCGTTGTTTATTTTAGTAATATTTTTAATATTTACTTTTTAACTTTTCTAAAAGCTTTTGCCTGTTTTCTAGGCTTCATGAGAACATACAGTCACTCTGGGATCCCAGTGTCCCTATCCTTGCTGGACCGCCTTGTCGAGCAGCAGCCAGCTATGGATTAATTGTGAAGTGCTGTGTGACCTTCAGAGTTTTTCCCTCTAAGTCTGTATTAGATCAATAATGTCATATATCAATTACAGCATCTCCCCAGAGACTTCAAGAGAGTTTTGATCTGCTGAAGTGGATACACCAGAGTCTGCAAAATTACTGTCAGGCAAACAGAAAGTCCCAAGTGCCGTCAGTACTGGGCCCGGATTACTAGAGTATTTATCACCATAGATATTATCAGTAGATAAGCACCACCAAGGACCCGCGCTCTCCGTAGATAATTAAAGGGACATGGAAGGTTCCTGGATCTTACTAGGTATATACAGTGCTTTGCAAAATTATTCACACCCCTCGACTTTTTACCTATTTTGTTACATTACAGCCTTTTATGTGATGGATCAGAGCACAATAGTCTAAGAAGGTGAAGTGAAATGAGAAAAATATATACATAAAAACTATTTTTTAGAAATAGAAAACAGAAAATTGGCATGTTCGTATATGTATTCACCCCTTTGTTATGAAGCCCATAAAAAGCTCTGGTGCAACCAATTACCTTCAGAAGTCACATAATTAGTGAAATGATGTCCACCTGTGTGCAATCTAAAGGTCACATGATCTGTCATTACATATACACACACTTTTGAAAGGCCCCAGAGGCTGCAACACCTACGCAAGAGGCACCACTAACCAAACACTGCCATGATGACCAAGGAACTGTCAAAACAGAAGAAGTACAAGTCAGGGTTAGGTTATAAAAAAATATCCCAATCTTTGACGATTCCCAGGAGCACCATCAAATCTATCATAACCAAATGGAAAGAACATGGCACAACAGCAAACCTGCCAAGAGACGGCCGCCCACCAAAACTCACAGACCGGGCAAGGAGGGCATTAATCAGAGAGGCAGCACAGACACCTAAGGTAACCCTGGAGGAGCTGCAGAGTTCCACAGCAGAGACTGGAGTATCTGTACATAGGACGACAATAAGCCGTGCGCTCCATAGAGTTGGGCTTTATGGCAGAGTGGCCAGAAGAAAGCCATTACTTTCAGCAACAAAAACAAAATGGCACGTTTTGAGTTTGCGAAAAGGCATGTGGGAGACTCCCAAAATGTATGGAGGAAGGTGCTCTGGTCGGAGGAGAATAAAATGTAACTTTTCGGTCACCAAAGAAAATGCTATATCTGGCGCAAACCCAACACATCACATCACCCAAAGAACACCATCTCCACAGTGAAACATGGTGGTGGCAGCATCATGCTGTGGGGATGTTTTTCAGCAGCCGGGACTGGGAAACTGGTCAGAGTTGAGGGAAAGATGGAGGGTGCTAAATACAGGGATAGTCTTGAGCAAAACCTGTACCACTCTGTGCATGATTTCAGACTAGGACGGAGGTTCACCTTCCAGCAGGACAATGACCCCAAACACACTGCTAAAGCAACACTTGAGTGGTTTAAGGGGAAACATGTAAATGTGTTGGAATGGCCTAGTCAAAACCCAGACCTCAATCCAATAGAAAATCTGTGGTCAAACTTAAAGATTGCTTTCACAAGCGCAAACCATCCAACTTGAAGGAGCTGGAGCAGTCTTGCAAGGAGGAATAGGCAAAAATCCCAGTGGAAAGATGTCGCAAGCTCATAGAGACTTATCCAAAGCGACTTGGAGCTGTGATTGCCGCAAAAGGTGGCTCTACAAAGCATTGACTTTAGAGGGGTGAATAGTTATGCACATTGACTTTTTTCTGTTATTTTGTCCTATTTGTTGTTTGAAAAAACATCTTCAAAGTTGTGGGCAGCATGTTCTGTAAAGTAAATGGTGCAAATCCTCAAACAATCCATGTTAATTCCAGGTTGTGAGGCAACAAAACACGAAAAATGCCAAAGGGGGTGAATACTTTTGCAAGACACTGTAATATACATATGTATCTGTTTACTTTTATGTACTTTATATTGTATTAGGAAGTGCTTATAAGCTATGTTTCTTTCTGCCTAAAATCAAACAAATAGTCCTATTATCGGTCTGCCCACTGCAGCATATGCATAAACAGACTCTGTGTGTGCCTTGTAATGTCGTAGCCTATCAGAAGCCACATCTCAATAGAATGTTGCTGAGTGGTGGTCATTGATTGGTTAGTATGAGACACAGCACAGTCAGCACTACAGAGTCCGTGTCTTCATGAGCTGCAGAGTGCAGACCCAAACAGGTAATATTTGTTTTCTTGGAGGGTGGGTCAGAAAGACTGATTAATAGGTAAAGATTGTACATTTCAACATACATTTACTGTGGAAAAATGCACTTTTTAAAATAGCATTCAATTAATACATTTTTGTTACTATCTATATATTTAAATTATGTATATTTAGAATTTCTGCTGGTTCTCTTTAAGTTACTAGTGATACATTGGGACTCCAGCTATAAATACACAGATCATTTGTGTCAGGCACAGACTATTCCTTTATTGACCATCCACAAATGCCCAGAGGAAGAATGTTTCACGTAAATGTCTTTAAATATTTGTCTTTATTTTTTCTTTTTGGCCTTGGAGGAGCTGACATCTAAAGGTCATCCCCATAGAGATATTAATCCAGGAATTGTGGCAAGGCTTTTTTTTTTCCAGGGAAATGCTTCGAGATCCAACAATGAGAATTTTTAAGGAAATGCAAAGAAAAGCTGACAATCCACTCAATACCTCTGTCGGTCAATGGAGGCATCCATGATACTTTGGTGAAGGTTCTGTGTTTGAGAGGGGACCTTTCATTTCTGCAGGAGCTGGGCTTGCAGTTATATCTGCAAGCTACCTGTTTTAAAGCAAATGCAGGGAAGGGATAGGTGTCAAATTCCAAAAGCGCCACCAAATCCTCCACGCCTCCATCCACTGATAGATTAAGTAAATACTCCACTCACGATCCAAGCTATGAAGGAGTGCTCAAGTTAGACAAGATGGAGACCTTTTAAACAGAAACTTTAATATTTTCTTTAAAAATGGTTCATCCCACTGGATTTAAACAGATGGTTAAGGCACCGAGGGAGCAGAAGGATGGTGCAGGGGGTGCAAATCAGAGATGGAGTCAGGTTATACTTGTACCTAATCCCTGTAGAGCGCTACAGAATATGTTGGCACGTTACAAATAAAGGATAATAATAATATATTAGACATAGAGGAGGAGCAGCAACTTACTGGTTATTATTAAGATTATTGTCGCCTTGTCTTTGGGGAGGTTTTCAGGTCACAAATCTGATCCTCCTGAAGCTTCCTTACCCGTTGGGTCAGAAACCTCCTCCATTTCTTATTCCATTTGCCTGTCTTGAACCACTGCTATCCTTTATCTTCAGTCCTATGCCAGTCTGGCCTCTCATGTCTATCCATTATCCTCAACTTCTGACAAACTGGCCATTCAATCCTCTATCCCTTTTATCTTCAAATCTATGCCAGTCTGACCTTTCATGCATATCCCTTATCTTAAACCTCGGACAGCCTGGCCACTTGGGCCTATCCCTTATCACGGACCTCTACCACTTTAGCCATTCATGCCGATCCTTTATCTTCAACCCTATGCCAGTGTGACCATTCATCCCTATCTCAAGCAAGTGGTACTCCAAGCCTGGAGGGTGAGCAGGAGCATTGTTCATTATTAACAGAGTCCTCAGAGGCAGTTCTTTCTCCTCCAAATATATTTTGACAGTGGGGCCAAACACTTTGTTCATCCATTCGAACATTATGGTTACCCAGGCTTTGCTGTTGGCCCTCCACATGACACTTAACTTGATATTTTTATTAAATTTTCTCTTTTAAAATCTCTGGGGTTCTCGCTGTGATAGACTACTCGAGGCTTAATTTTTAGATAGCATTCCTACCCACCAACAGATTAGCCTGTCCTTCATTAGCTTGTGCCCTGGCAATCTGATGTACTGTAGGTTATGTTAGGCATTGTCTTCCAATATAAACTATTCTCGTCGCAATTAAACACTTGTTGAGGAACAAAACCCTCAGAATCTACATAGTCTCTAAACTCCTTAACAAAGGTTTCAGCAGCCCCTCTGTCTGTGCTGTCTGCATCTCCATGCCTCATCACGCTGTGAATCCCAGTTCTCTTTTTAAAATTTTCAAACCAACTATGACTGGCTTTAAATTCTTCACTGCTCTCACCACTTGTTGTAGGCTCTTCTTTTACCAGATCAGTATGCAATTGTTTTGCTTTCTCGCATATAAGTGCCTTGGAAATACTATCACCTACTAACTGTTTTTTCTTTAATCCAAATGTACAACAATTTCTTTACAGTGTCTGTGACCTTTACTTACTTACTACATTCCCACCTCTAGCCGCGTCAGCTTTTTTAATAACTTTCTTATTTTTCAATATCGTAGGGAGTGTTATTCTAGGCATTTTGTACTCAGCAGAGATCAGACATGTGGCTACCATGCTCATACTTGGCTATTATCTCCTTTTTGGGGTCTATTGTGGTTCTCACTATTTTTCTTTCTGCTGAGTGTTATCACAAGCCTTCTTCAAACTCATGATGTAAGCACAATCTACACTTTGGTTCTTATAGGTACAGGCTACACGTTGGTCCGTACAGGCATACAAGCTACACTCTGGTCCTTATAAGGACAGGCTGCACTTTGACCCCTATATGCACAGTCTACACGTTTGTCCTTATAAGTACAGGCTGCACTGTGATTGTTATAAGCACAGACAGCACTTTGATCGTTATAAGCACACATTACACTTTGATTCTTATAGGCACAGTCTACGATTTGGTCCTTATAAGCACAGGTTACATTTTAATACTTGCAGGCACAGTCTACACTTTGGTCCTTATAAGCACAGGCTGCACTTTGATTCTTGCAGGCACATACTGCTCTTGCCCTTTGCAGGCACTAACTACACTCTACCTCAGGACTGAACTTTAACTTACTTCCTGAAAAAGAGGATGCAAGGTGGCGCGCCGAGTTCCGAGGAGGTCGAGAACCGAGGGTCCACCTGTATATATATACTAGCTACTTGCCCGTCAAAAATGACGGGATTCAAACTGTAAGGCTGGCAATGCTGTTTGCCTTTGGTGCTCATTGCAAGCCTCTCCAGCTTGTGGTGCTCATCTTTTTTTTTTATAATTAACTTTTTTATTGAAAGAATAAACAAATAGAACATCGTAAGTTCAACAAATCATATAACAAATCTCTCAAGTATCAACAAGATATATCAAAAAGTTTCTTTCAAAGTTTTTCTTTTTTGGTTAGAATAACACATGAACATGTAAAACATATATATAAAGTCACACAAGGTCTTGAACATATATACATTCCTCAAAGCAGACATGTGTCTAGGAGGTACAGCAAGGTGAAACCATAGATCAAACATCAGGTCAACCCATAAAAGTAGTTCACACGAACCTTATTGTGGACCTCGTAGAGTCCATAAGTCCCAGCAGGAGGCCCATCGACGGTATCTTTCATCAATTTCAGCTGAAAGTGAGCTCATAGCCCGAATGAACCTGATTTAGTGAAGTACTTCAATGTGAGTAGGGGAGGTAAGTTTCCAGTGTTTAGCTATGATGCATCTCGTGGCCAAAAATATCTGTGTTGTTAAACATTGTTCTGATTTGAATAGCCCCGTAATTGGAAGGCCTAGCAAAGCTTCCTCAGGCTTTTGTGTTACTGTTGTCCCCAAAAGTGTTTCTAATAGGTCGTATGTTGCTGTCCATATGGGTCTTATTTTCGGACACTCCCACAGCATGTGAATCAGTGTACCAGTGTCTGTGCAGCCCCTAAAACATGTGTCAGGGTGTGTTTTGTTCAGAAGATGGAGTCTTGCTGGTGTAAGGTACCACCTCATTATTGTCTTAAAAGAGTTTTCTTTCAGTGTCACGTTTAGTGAAGAGGTATTGGCTTGTTTTAGGATCTTATTCCATTGGCTGTCGTCTAGAGTTACCTGCAAGTCAGCCTCCCATGCAGTTTGGTAATGTGGTTTAACCCTGTTGGTGAGAGACACCATCTGATTGTAAATGATGGCTATATTGGCCTTACCTCCGGGATTGTTGATACAGCATTTCTCAAAGGGAGATTTGGTGTGATATTTGTTGATTTTCGTAGAGTGTGTTAGTGTCTCATTAATTGCCATCAGATTAAGCCACTCTCTATGTGGCACCTGAATTATGTCAGTGATAATTGACGATGTGTTGCTTTGTGAGGTCACCCAGGTATCTGCCACAATTGTTATTTTGTTCTTTATCCACCATTTCATCTGGGTAAATTTATTGAGGTGCTGACCTTTGTGTGATTGCCATAGTGGAATCAAGCCAGAACCCACGCTCAGGAGGTCCACCCTTCTGTTCAGGTCTTTCCATAATTTCAAAGAGTGGCTAATACAAATTGGTAACTCTCCTGTTCGTAGGTCCCGACCTAAGCTAAGCCATAAAACCTGCGATAGTACCCAATGCTTGTCTTCTAGAAGTTGCCTCTCTATGTCTGCCCACACCGGTATGGCCTCTTTTTTAAACCAGGTCGTGGTTTGAGCTAATCTAGTGGCCTTATAATACTTGATTAGATCAGGGAAGGCTAGCCCCCCTTTCTGTTTAGGCGCACACATTGTGGTTCTATTAATTCTTGGTTTCTTGTTATTCCATGCGAACTTAAAAAGTGTTTTTTGCAACACTCTAAGGTCGGGTAACCTGATCGGGGTTGGGATTGTCCTAAATAGGTATAATAATTTGGGAATCACATTCATCTTGATGGAATTTATTCTGCCCAACCATGAGATGTTAAGGAAGGACCACTTGGAGATATCTGCCTTGATTCTGTTAAAGACAGGAGGAAAATTTGCCTCGTATACCAACGCTATAGACCGCGGAATATGAATACCCAAATCAGTTATCTGTTTGGGTGCCCATTTTATGGGAAAGCTGTTTTCTAAGTTCTGTTTCACCGTTTGGGGTAGTGTAATGTTGAGGGCTATGCTCTTGTTAGTGTTGATTTTGAACCCTGACACTCTGCCAAAGTCTGTGAGCAATTGGAATAAATTAGGCAGGCTTGGTATTGGATCTGTAAGTGACAGCATGATATCGTCTGCAAAAAGGTTGAGCTTATGCTCATTAGGGCCAATCTGCACTCCTTTAATGTTTGGACAATTTCTAACTGCCGCTGCCAATGGTTCAAGACTAAGGGCGAAGAGCAAGGGGGAGAGTGGGCAGCCCTGTCTAGTTCCCCTAGTAATATTAAATTGTTTGGACACAAATCCCTGATATATAATACATGCTCTGGGATCGCTGTATAAAGGCATAATGCCCTTCAAAAAGCCGTCCCCCAGACCAAACTTCGCCAATGTTTTCCACATAAAAGTCCAGTCTATCCTATCAAATGCCTTTTCGGCGTCTAAAGATATGAGCATTAGCGGGATATCCTCTCTGGTAGCCAAGTCTATCAGGTTAAAGATTCTCCTGGTGTTGTCGGGTGCTTCTCTACCTGAGATGAAGCCTACCTGGTCCGGATGGATCACGTCCGGCAACAATGGGGCCAATCTGTTTGCCATTATTTTGGAATATAGTTTGAGGTCCGTGTTGATCAATGAGATCGGTCTATAACTACCGCACTGTGCTGGGTCTTTCCCCTCTTTGGGTATTACGATAATTTTAGCCTCTAGAAATTCTGGTCTGAATGAAGAACCAGAAAGGAAACTGTTAAATAATTCTTGGAGGTGCGGTAGCAAGAGATCGATGTATTGTTTATAATAAAAATTTGTGAATCCATCCGGACCAGGTGCTGCATGTGATCTCGTGGCCTTAATAGCCTGTTTAATTTCCTCAGCAGTTATGGGGTCTGCTAGGGTCTCTGCCTGTGATTCCTCAATTTGTGGCAGCTGAATCCCAGAAAGAAATTCATCAATTTGTGATTTGTGAGAGTAGGATCCTGAGTGAGAGGGGGCGGAATACAGTTCTGTATAAAATTGTCGAAAGACATCAGCAATCTGGTCTGGTTTAGAGACCGGGCCTTTCCCTTTAGTAAATATCTTTGGGATGAATGAGTCCGCCCTCTGTGCTTTAAGCTTTCTGGCCAACATACTGTCAGGTTTATTGGTGCTCATAAAGAAGCTGGCCTGCGTACGTTGTAGCATGGAGACCACCTTCTTCCTGAGCACTGTGTTTAAGGTGTGTTTGTATTTCAGAATTTCATTGTAGATCTTAGGATCATGATTCCTGGCAAATAGTGATTGTAACTCTGTGATCTTGCTATTGAGGTCCCTAATTTGCACTCTATCTGCTTTTTTCGCTGCTGCTCCTAGCTGAATACAAACTCCTCTAATCACTGCCTTATGGGCTGCCCACACTCCTCCCCCGTCTACCTCACCCCCACTATTGATCCCGAAGTATTCCACAATTGCACTGCTGATTTTTTCCCTTAGGACTAGATCGTTTAATAGACAGGGATTTAGTGCCCACGAGGGGGACCGTCCCGCTGGTAGAAGTCCAGACAGGGAGATCAGAACCAGGTCATGATCTGACCACGAAATGGGTCGAATGGAAGCTGCTTCTAAGTTTAGTGATAGGTGTTGTTGAATGAACAGGTAATCAATTCTGGAGTGTGACAGATGTCTGGCGGAGAAAAAAGTATACTCTCGATCAGTGGGGTTCATTATCCTCCAACTGTCTATCAGGCAATTAGATCTGAGAATATGTTTAAGAGCTCGGGTAGCCGTGGGAGGTGTGAGTTTAGTGGTAGCAGTTGATTTGTCTGTAGATGGATCTAGGACTGTGTTCATGTCCCCCCCTATGATCAGGAGGGAGTGCTCCCAGCCCATAATCAGATCTGAAATCTTAGTGAAGAATTGCTTCTGATCAGTGTTTGGCGCATATATGTTAAGGAAGGTAATTTTCTGGTCATGAATGGTGCCATGTACTGCCACATATCTACCCTCTGGGTCTGTCTGAGTGCGGGTGTGGCGAAATGTAAGCCTATTATGAATAAGGAGAGTCACCCCTCTTTTCTTTTCTGTTGCGGTGGAGTGGAAAGTTTGTTTATATGCTTTCCCCCAGTATTTGGGGTTGTGGTGCTCATCTTGAGCCCCATGATGAGCGCCTTTGGTGCTGATCGCGTGGATCGCAATGAGCGCCTTCGGCACTCATTGTGAGCCTTTCCTCTCGCCTGCGCTCATTTCAAGCCTCTCCCACGTGCCTTTGGCGCGCATCGCGTGGCTCGCAATGAGCGCCTTTCGCGCTCATTGTGAGCCTTTCCTCTCGCCAACTGTATGGGCCACTCATTGCAAGGTTAGTTAACCTGCAAGTTTTGTGCTTGTGAATGCCATGTGTCTCTTTCCAGCATCTCCCCCCTGCCCCTTCCGTGTGTCTTTCTCCCCTGTGTGTGTGCTGAATGTTTGCGTGGCGCGCACTGACTGCCGTTGGTTTTATTTTCTTGCGTGCCTGGCATTGTTCGTGTAAGTGTTACTATCTTAAGCGTTGTGTATTTTGTAAGTTTTGCAAGCCTGGCTTTGCTGAGTCTCGTTTTCATGCCGTTTCTGAAATTTTGGGGTTTTCGCCCGCTATTTTTTGTTTTGCTTCAGCAATTTTCAAGTGACAAAAAACACCAAATATGGGTGAAATTCTCTTGCAACCTCACTCCCAGGCTTCCTGTGTCTCCCCCTGTGCTATGTGTGAGTGTAATAATTTTTTGTACATAATTTCTTGTTTTTGGTGGGTTTTTAGAGTTAACTGCGCTTGAACAGTTCTTTGCCGCTGGGGAGCATCGCTTTGCAAGGCTCGCCTAAGTACTGCGCCACTGGCTGCAATGAGCGCCATCATTGCAGCCCAAATGCTGCGCGGCTGCTTCGCCTCGCTTTGCAAGGCTAGCATGGGTGACAGATCCGCGAGGGACACCAACATCGCAAGATCCACAACTATATATTTGATATATATATATTTAAATATAAAGACTAGCTGCATGATTTTTCATATATCCATGTTATTTGAAGATATAACAAACTCCTCTATTTACTGGCATTGCTGGTCACAGTAAAATAATAAATATTCAGATAACAGCATTATATGTTCCATGGAATAAAGTGATCTAATAATATTAGCACTTCCAACAAATGATTATAGAATATTCTAATGAACATATTTGTATTCCTGATGTTAGATACAAACATATAATTTCTCTGAGGCTCCTCGGCAGGTGACCCCGGCTGCCACTAATCCCATGCTATGCAAAGTTACCCTGGTGCATTTCCCTGAGCTGAACCCTTTATGGCATTGCAGGTTATTATTATACAAGTTAAAACCCACAAGCTTTCAACTTCCTCATTGACCCAGCCCTTCCCTAAATCCTTCTTAAAAAGACAGTGACAAGACACTAATCCTGCCTGGCCTATGTTAAGCAGTCCTGTGTTAAATGTTAAAGGGATATGGAAGGATCTTAGATGTTACTAGGTATGTGATATCCCTGTACACAGCCACATATTACCATAGATTATTAGCATACATAATGCTAAATATCTCAGGAATTATTTATCGTAGAGAAAATTGTAAACCAGCTTGTAGATGTCAGCACATAAGACCATATAAATACCTATTAGATATTAACTGAGGGCAAACATACCATTTTCACAGCTTTGTAGGTACTATGGAAAAGAGTATGGGGGCTGCTCTGAGAGGCCATATAAGGAGGACTTGCCCTGTTTTTCAGCGCTGGCATTTGTCCTCTGTAATGACACAAATGAGCTCTACTTATGCATTGTCCATAAAGCAGTTATCATGCCTCTCATTCCAAATAGTGCTTCATAGAGACCCTCGTGTTGTATTAGGATGTTTTATGTGTCTGTCTGAGACATTGCTCACATGCATGAGAGTGCATCTGAATGTGATGTGAACAGGTGAGACTGCATACTTGGAGTTTCTGTCTGCAGAGAGTAGGCAGAAGTGAGTGTGTGTTTGAGAATGCAGGGTGTGTATCAGATTAGTGTGTCAGAGTGTATGTGTGACTGAGGGTGAGTATTTGCATGGAAGAGAGTGTGTGCATGTGTAGGAGCGCCTCAGTGAGGAACATAGGTGTGTAAGACATGCGTGACAGTGTCTCTGTGAGACTACATCATATTATTGATATTGTGCTTTTACACCATAAGTGCTCTCTTGTTTCTGATCTCTTTCCCAGGTGAAGGTGCTGGACCAAATCTGACTGCTCCTGAACCCAACTGGAGTCAGTAGTCTCTTCGTCAGACCAACAGGTGAGTTTGTCTCTTTGTCCATCCATCTGTCTATCCGCCTGTCTATATGCCCACCTTTCCGCCTGTCCATCGATCTATGCGCCTGTCTATTATCCCGTCCATCAATCTATCCTCCCATCTATCCATACGTCCAGCAATCTATCCTCCCATCTATCCACTGATCTAACTACATGTATATCCATCTGTTCATTTATCTATCTGCTTGTCTAACCATCTGTCCATCGATCTACCCATCCATCTACAAATCCGTCCAATGATCTATCTGCCTGTCTATCCATCCATCCGTCCATCGATCTATCTGCCCGACTATCACCCGTCCATCAGTCTATCTGCCCATCGATCTATCCTCCCATCTATCCATTAATCTATCTGCCTGTCTATCTGCCCGTCCCTCGATCTATCTGCCCGTCCATCCATTTCTTCCATCAATCCATTCGCCCGTCCATCCATCAGTCAATCGATCTATCCACCCATCAATCAATCCGCCCATTGAACTGTCCACCGATCTATCTTCAAATCCATCAATTTCTTCCATCGATCTATATGCCCATCCATCCATTACATTGTTCTATCCGCCCATCCATTAGTGCCTGTTTGTCCATCCTACCATTGATCTGTCTGCCCATCTATCCATCCGTCCATTAGTCCATATATGTATCCGCCTGTCTATCTATACACACATCTTTCCCTAAATCCTAACCCTAACTCCAAGATTCCTGGGCAGATCTTCACCTTCACCTAGATACCTAATTGGGTAGAAAAAAAACTATCTTAATCTGCATGCTAATGTTCAAAAGTAAGTAAATGTAGCTTGGATAAGCTACTTTGTGGTAAAGCTTTCTTAAATTGGCACCTGTATATGCACCTGTAGATACTCCTATATTAAATATTAAATGGGCACCTAAATGGGCTCCTATATAAATTTGGCACCTATAGGGGCTCCATCACCTCCCCCCGTGGAATTATTTTCTCTTCCTCCTTGTGTAACCTTTTACACACCCTGTGGCCTTAGGAATAAAGTGCACTTAAGACGTCTTGAAAGAAAGTCATGCTTTATTGTTATTAAACAAATGTATATTTTTCAGGTTTGTAAGTCCTCACACTGATACCACCCAAGCTGCCAAAATGCACTGGATTCTTCGTTCTGATTAATTACCCTGGTACATTTTCCTGACCTGAGGCCTGGGTGTTGGAACATGTTGCGTCCTGCACGCGTTTCTAGCTTCCTCTTTGCTCTAGTCTTGCCCCTTCCCTAAATTATTCTTTAAAGGACGATACAGATGTCTGAGTCATATGCTGCCCAAATTAGACCATACATTCTGCAGTAATTAAAATTATTAAGGTAAAATTCCACTGGTCAAAAGAAAAACAATGCTAAATAATTCTATCTATCTATCTGTCTGTCTATCTGTCTGTCTGTCTGTCTGTCTGTCTGTCTGTCTATCTATCTATCTATCTATCTATCTATCTATCTATCTATCTGTCTGTCTGTCTGTCTGTCTGTCTATCTATCTATGGTCTATCTATCTATCTATCTATCTATCTGTCTATCTGTCTGTCTGTCTGTCTATCTAGCTACCCATTGTTTTTTTTTAGCTTTATGACATGTGCCTGTATAACCTGTATATAGTTATTACAGCCCATACACAACAATATGCCTCTGTGCTGAAAGAACATGTAACATATTGAATGGACACAGCAAAGGTCCCAATTATGGAAGATATTCAAAGTCTACCTATAAATCAGGATTTTTGCAATTGGTTGTTATTTACAAAATCTATATTGGTTTGATAATTGACCTTGGGTATTGCTGCTTTCAGGCAGAAATTACTTTTCAAGATCCTCCTGCTTAGCTCTGTCCCTTTTCTACGATCATTAATTAACTGTCAGTGGGAAGATTAGCAAGAAGAGCATCATTCGTTGGTTGAATCAGAATAATTCCAGATGCTTTAACACCCACAGCAAATATACTAATTCAAGCAACTGGGCATGCTAATATCGCTAATTTTCCCCACTGTGAAAATTACCTTAGATACGAGCAGGGCTTGTAGTTATTGCTGCTCCGTGTCTGCTTCTGAGATTTTGTGGGAGAAGGGGAAAGTGTCAAATTCTAAAATACCTAATTATATGACAAATCCCACTCCCCTCCGCTTCTTCATCCTCTCCTACCCCTCCACCCAGTAACAGATCTCTAAACGCTCCCCTCAGACTCTAAGCTATGAGGACGTGTTAAACCAGACTTAATGGAAGGTTACATACATAACAAAATCTTCAAAACATAAAATGTGTTCATTTGTTACTTCACAAATATATGAAGTTTTTCTTCTGTTGGTCTCTAATGTTCATGTGGGGGAGGTCTAACAGTTTTTGTGAATCATCTTGTTGTTTTAGTCATGGCCAACTCTCCGTGACTCTATGGACTACAGCACGCCAGGCACATGCCAGCCACTGCCCTCTGGGCTCCATAGTCTCATGTTCATTGCTTCAGTGGCCTCATCTATCCATCTCCACCTCTGTAGCCACCTTCTTCCTGTGCCTTCAATCCTTCCCACCATCAGAGTCTTCTCTAGAGAAGCCTGACTTGTCATGACATGGTCAAAATATCTAATCTTTAGCCTCATCATCAAACCTTCCAAGCCAAAACACTTTGGCCTAATTTCCTTTAGTATTGATTGATTGGATCTTCTTGCAGTCCAGGATCTTCTCCGGCGCTCAGACTTCTTTATGGTCCAGCTCTCACATCCAGATGTTACGACTGGGAATACCAGAGATCTAACCATGTGGACCTTTGTTGATAGTGTAATATCTTTACTTTTTACTAGATGTGTCTCCCAGTCTGAACCTGTTCCCAACGTCCAGCCAATGAAGACCATCGCCTTGATTTAGTCTTCTGTCCGCCAATTTAGCATTGCCTGCCCGCCAGAGCCACCGGCCCATTGGACGGAGACCAGCAGCAGTTAAATCTGATCTTCAAAAGTAAGTTTAACATTGAATATTGTATTTTTAAATAACTGAATATGATTTTTTATTAATGGCTGATACCTAATTAAAACATCCAGCTCCTGTTATGACATTGAAGTGGTCCTTTAATACAAGCTATGAGGTGGGCAAGTTCAATCCTCGAGAGCCCCACACAGGCCATGATTTGAGGATTTCAGTCATTCTGATTGACTCACCTGTGTACAGAAAGGATCCTCAGATACAGGCCTGTGTGGGGCCACTACAGGACCAGACTTGCCCACCCCTGCTCTATTGTATATTATGTATGGATGGCCCATAATTGGATACTGGGGCCAGAACACTGTCTTCCACTACTATAATTATTTTTTATTATTATCCTTTATATGCAAAGCGCCAGCATGTTCAGTAGCTCTCTTTTTACTCACTGAAACTTTCCAAATAGTCCACACAAAGCTCCGCCCCAGCAGCTCACGCACACAGTTTCTATATTGGAACTAGATGTACTAGCCAATCAGCGACTGTTTCTCAACAGCATGTTTTGAGAGAAAATTGGTGATTGGTTAGTGCATCCAGTACTACAGATACACTGTGTCCGTGAGCTGCTGTGGGCATAGCTTTGTCTGGACTTTTTGGAAGGTTTCAATGAGTAAAAAACAAGCTTTTAATCACTTGTTAATAAAATTATGTTTAGATGCAAACACACATTTAGGTATTTTATTTTAATATTAAAAATAGGGATTAGTCCTTCTCTGACTAAATACTGGCAGAATATCACAATATTCTAATACACTTTTTTATATACATTTAGATATGACTGAAGGTAAGGACCAAAAATAGTCTGTCCATTCTTTCTACCTAAAACTATTTTTAATTTATCCTCAGGATGACAGTATCCTTATCCCAGGTATGTTTGAATTCCTTAATTCTGCTTGTCCTTATCACTTCTGATGGAAGGTAGTTTCACTGATCTACTACTCTGTAAAGTGGAACTTTCAGACATTACCCTTACATTTTACATTTTCAAATCATGACCTCTTGTTCTTCATCTTTTTTTCTGGAAGACAATTCCTTCCTGAGCTTTATTAAGCCCTGTGATATATTTGCAGGTCTCTCTCGGATCTCCCTCTCCCTTTTCCCGACTACTCTATACATACTTGGGTCATGAAGTCTCATTATCAGTTCTCTCTTTTAGACCCTGCGCCTTATTAGTTGCCCACCTTTTGAATTGTTTCTAATTTCTAATTAACATTTTTCCTTACTGTCTTTTTTCCTTTACCCTTAATTTCTCACACTTCCCTTGCTCTCTCTTCTTCCTTGCTCTCCCTCTTTCTCGTTGATCTTGCTATCTCTCTTCTTCCTCTCTTGTTGACCTTGAGGTCTCTATTCTTCCTTGCTCCTTCTCTCGTTGGCCTTGCTATCTCTCTTCTTCTTTGCTTTCTCTCTCTCATTGACCTTGCTATGTCTCTCCTTCCTTGCTCCCTCTCTCTCGTTGACCTTGCTATGTCTCTCCTTCCTTGCTCCCTCTCTCTCGTTGATCTTGCTATGTCTTTCCTTCCTTGCTCCCTCTCTCTCGTTGACCTTGCTATGTCTCTCCTTCCTTGCTCCCTCTCTCTCCTTCCTTGCTCCCTCTCTCTCATTGACCTTGCTCTCTCGTTAACCTTGCTCTCTCTTGTTGACCTTGCTATCTCTCCTCTTCTTTGCTCCCTCCCTCATTGACCTTGCTCTCTCTCATTGACCTTACTATCTCTCCTCTTCCTTACTCCCTTTATCATTGACCTTGCTATCTCTCTTCTTCCTTGTTCCTTTTCTCGTTGACCTTGCTATCTCTCTTCCTTGCTCTTCCTCTCTCTCATTGACCTTGCTGTCTATCTTCTTCCTTGCTCTCCCTGTTACTCTCCTGTGTCTCATTGCTCTCTCTCTTCTCCCTTGCCTTCCTGGGGTCTCTCCTGTGTTTCCTTGCCTTCTCTCTTGCCTTCCCAGTGTCTCTCCTGTTTTTCCTTGCCCTCTCTCTTCTCCCTTGCCCTCTCTGTGTCTCCCCTTTGTCTCATTGCTCTCTATCTTCTCCCTTGCCCTGTTGTGTCTCCTTGCCCTCTCTATTCTCCCTTGCCTTCCCAGTGTCTCTCCTGTGTTTCCTTGCCATCTTTTTTCTCCCTTGACCTCCTATGGTTTCTCCTGTGTCTCCTTGCCCTCTCTTTTCTTCCTTGCTCTCTCTCTGGATTGCATTTCTGGTGGGTGGGAAAGAGTAGAGAGCAGTGGGGAGTGGTAATAAATAAGGTAAGCATATCTAATGGTAATAGTGACGGATTTATTTAACAATATAACAATTACACTATTACTATTATGTGGAACCACTATATATTATATATATATATATATATATATATATATATATGAAGAGTGAGGTAGCCGTGAATGTCCAGTAATCCAGTTGAATAATCAGAGTATTGCAGTGAATAGTGATACCTTTTTTATTGGACAAACGTATTCACAATAAAGCAACGAGCTTTCGAGAGAAAATGCCTCTCTTTATTAAGTCAAAAAACGATACTGATACAAGTATGAACTAAAAACAGCAAACAGAAAGAGATGGGAAAAAAAAAAAAAATTGGAAAAACAAGAAAGACTAAATTAATTGGCCAGAGTTAAGTGAGAAACTTATATATATATATATATATATATATATATATATATATATATATATACATTATCTTACAAAAGTGAGTACACCCCTAAGTGGAAATGTCCAAATTGAGCCCAATTAGCCATTTTCCCTCCCCGGCATCATGTGACTCATTAGTGTTAAATGGTCTCAGGTATGAATGGGGAGCAGGTGTGTTAAATTTGATGTTATCGCTCTCACACTCTCTCATACTGGTCACTGGAAGTTCAACATGGCCCCTCATGGCAAAGAACTCTCTGAGGACCTGAAAAAAAGAATTGTTGCTTAACATAAAGATGGCCTAGGCTATAAGAAGATTGCCAAGACCCTGAAACTGAGCTGCAGCAAGGTGGACAAGACCATACAGTGGTTTCACAGGACAGGTCCCACTCAGAAAAGACCTCGCTATGGTCAACAGAAGAAGTTGAGTGCACATGCTCGGCGTCATATACAGAGGTTGTCTTTGGGAAATAGCCGTATGATTGCTGCCAGCATTGCTCCTGCGGTTGAAGGGGTACGGGGTCAGTCTGTCAGTGCTCAGACCATACGCCGCACACTGCCTCAAATAGGTCTGCATGGCTGTCGTCCCAAAAGGAAGCCTCTTCTAAAGATGATGCACAAGAAAGCCCGCAAACAGTTTGCTGAAGACAAACAGACTAAGGACATGGATTACTGGAACCATGTCCTGTGGTCCGATGAGACCAAGATAAACTTATTTGGTTCAGATGGTGTCAAGCGTGTGTGGCGGCAACCAGGTAAGGAGTACAAAGACAAGTGTGTCTTGGCTACATTCAAGCATGGTGGTGGGATTGTCATGGTCTGGGCTTGCATGAGTGCTGCCGGCACTGGGGAGCTACAGTTCATTGAGGGAACCATAAATGCCAACATGTACTGTGACATACTAAAGCAGAGCATGATCCCCTCCCTTCGGAGACTTGGCCGCAGGGCAGTATTCCAACATGATAACGACCCCAAAAACACCTCCAAGACGACCACTGCCTTAATAAAGAAGCTGAAGGAAAAGGTGATGGACTGGCCAAGCATGTCACCAGAACTAAAACCTATTGAGCATCTGTGGGGCATCCTCAAACGGAAGGTGGGGAGTGCAAGGTCTCTAATATCCACCAGCTCCGTGATGTCATCATGGAGGAGTGGAAGAGGACTCCAGTGGCAACCTATCAAGCTCTGGTGAACTCCATGCCCATGAGGGCAGTGCTGGAAAATAATGGTGGCCACACAAAATATTGACACTTTGGGCCCAATTTGGACATTTCCACTTAGGGGTGTATTTCACTTTTTTTGCCAACGGTTTAGACATTAATGGCTGTTTGTTGAGTTATTTTGAGGGGACAGCAAATTACACTGTTATACAGGCTGTACACTTACTACATCACATTGTAGCAGAGTGTCATTACTTCAGTGTTGTCACGTGAAAAGATATAATAAAATATTTACAAAAATGTAAGGGGTGTACTTACTTTTGTGAGATACTGTACATATATATATATATGAAAATAACAAAGAGAGAAAAGCGGCAACTAATAATATACATATGAAAAACACATTGGTTCCAAAATAGGAGAGAGGGTGAAGAGACGGAACCCACAGCTCATACGGTTTGACCACGAGATTGTAAAAGCGTAACAATCAAGAGAAAAGGTCAAGGACATACCAAATCATCGCTGAATAGGTGTGATGAAAACACCAAAAAGGTGAATTAAAATATAACCTTTATTAGATATATTAAAAGGGTAAGTAATCAAAAAGAAAAAAGTATAAATAATGTGTGCTCACACAGGACCACAGAACCTAAAAACCCTTACTCTCAATCCTCTGGGTACGATGTGTTTGGCAAGGTACTTGTCAAATGTGCTCTTGTTCCAAAATGAGCGTACATTTTTAAGTAATAAATGTGAGAGTTGTTTTAGACCTCCTTGCCAATCTAATTCGTCTCTTGGAGGGGCAACATCTAGATTGTCAAACGCTTTTGCTACCTCTTCCATCATTTTTTCATTTTTGATCTTAAATCCTTTGTAAAAATCACACTCTGCCATGACAGAAGATGGACTGGATGTACAACAAAGAACTAAATGAGGGAAGGATGTATGTTGAAAAAAAGGGAGAGGTGTCAATAAGAAAAAGAATAAATGACCGCTGATGAGAGAAATGCTATCATAAATAGCTACATAAGTATATGAGAAAAAAAGGTGTGTGTGGTTACACCAGCGTTGTCAATAAACACAGATAAGCCGGAACAGAGAGAGAAAGGAGAACTAAATGGATGTGCACATATGTAAAGGTAATTGCTATAAAATGTGAAAATAACAAAGAGAGAAAAGCGGCAACTAATAATATACATATGAAAAACACATTGGTTCCAAAATAGGAGAGAGGGTGAAGAGACGGAACCCACAGCTCATACGGTTTGACCACGAGATTGTAAAAGCATAACAATCAAGAGAAAAGGACAAGGACATACCAAATCATCGCTGAATAGGTGTGATGAAAACACCAAAAAGGTGAATTAAAATATAACCTTTATTAGATATATTAAAAGGGTAAGTAATCAAAAAGAAAAAAGTATAAATTATGTGTGCTCACACAGGACCACAGAACCTAAATAAGGTAATGTGACAAATAAGTGCTACCAAATATTGTGGGGAAACAGGGAGATGGAATATAGCCTTTGATTGAGGCTAAAAGAAGGCTATAAATGGGAGAATGAAAGCCCCTGCGCCTAGAGGGAATATGAGGGACAAGTACAATGGTGAGCACTGACAGACGTAGTCTCGTCAAAATAAAACCTGAAGCAACATGTGTGCCAATATATCCAATCGTACGTATAGTGCTCTTTTTAGTTTGTTATTCATAGCCTTCTCCAGGAATTTATTTCCTTTTCTTTAACAGCGTTTTTTTGCAGCACAAACTTGATTTAGGTCTCTGGTTAGACCTTTATATGTGTGCAACTATCTATCTACAGTTCTAAGGCTTGGGACATTCACAATTGAGAGCACTATACGTACGATTGGATATATTGGCACACATGTTGCTTCAGGTTTTATTTTGACGAGACTACGTCTGTCAGTGCTCACCATTGTACTTGTCCCTCATATTCCCTCTAGGCGCAGGGGCTTTCATTCTCCCATTTATAGCCTTCTTTTAGCCTCAATCAAAGGCTATATTCCATCTCCCTGTTTCCCCACAATATTTGGTAGCACTTATTTGTCACATTACCTTATTTAGGTTCTGTGGTCCTGTGTGAGCACACATTATTTATACTTTTTTCTTTTTGATTACTTACCCTTTTAATATATCTAATAAAGGTTATATTTTAATTCACCTTTTTGGTGTTTTCATCACACCTATTCAGCGATGATTTGGTATGTCCTTGACCTTTTCTCTTGATTGTTATGCTTTTACAATCTCGTGGTCAAACCGTATGAGCTGTGGGTTCCGTCTCTTCACCCTCTCTCCTATTTTGGAACCAATGTGTTTTTCATATGTATATTATTAGTTGCCGCTTTTCTCTCTTTGTTATTTTCACATTTTATAGCAATTACCTTTACATATGTGCACATCCATTTAGTTCTCCTTTCTCTCTCTGTTCCAGCTTATCTGTGTTTATTGACAACGCTGGTGTAACCACACCCCCCTTTTTTTCATATATATATATATATATATATATATATATATCCCCTTCTGGATTGCTACCTTGTCGTGGTGAAGGGGCTTGTGTACCTCAATGAAGCTGTGAGCTATACCATGTAGGGTCACCCAAGATGTGCAGGTCATAGCAGAGAGGTCAGACAAATCACAGTCCACTGTAGAAAGAACTGGCAATCCAGTGGCTGAGAAAACCTTTATGGATAAGCACGACCAGGATATAACGATAGATGTGCCTGGCGTGCTGTGGTCCATAGGGTCATGGAGAGTCAGACACGACTGAATGACTCGAAAAAAAAAATATATATATATAAAAAAATGGTGCAGACAAATCCTATAAGGGAAGACTCCACACCATTAATATGTTTAGATTAGAGGGGACTACATGGTATTATTATGCATAGATTAGAGGGGGGAAGGGAGAGGGGGATATGAGAAAAACCTGCAAATATATCACAGGATAGTTTGGAATGATGGCAATGTATGAAAGTGCTACTTTACAGTAGGGCAGTAGATCATTTTTAATTATCAGCAATTGCAATTATGTTTATTTATATGTATACTTTCAGTAAACAAGACCTTTTATACGTCAGGCATGGGGGGGTTAAAATATTTAGCAACATGCCGGAAATAAAATAAAATTTCGCAATGTAACCTGTTCCTCCTCTTCCTTTGTGGCACCTTCTAGGAACGCCATCCATGCCAACTGCAGGCATCAGCAGCAGAGCAGGGGTTAATGAAGGGAAGAGACTTATCACAAGAGAGCATGTGCAGATGTACTGCATGCATAAGATGGGATGGTGTCAGTCTGATTTAATCTACAGCAGCAGCGACACCGGCCATTCAAGAGAGGGGGAGAGCAGCAGGCAGCGGATCACATAGTACCCCCTGATACAGACTGCACAGTGCTCCTAGAGAAGGTAAGGAAGCCCCCAGGAAGGGGCTGCACATACAGATAACCACAAACCTCACCGGCACCACAGCCTGCACAGCAAGCCGGATATAGATCCTCAGCAGGGCTAGCACCAACATCAGGCTGGCTATAGCCTTTCTGGCTTACAAAAGGAGGAAGAGGCAGGAGAAGCAGAAGGGAAGGGGAGGATCAATTAGACAGTGCCTAGGAAAGCTTCCTCCGGGCTCGGGGAGGGGGCTGCAATGGGTCCTGTGGGTAGGATACAAAGGCTCGCTGCAGGTGGTGGGATGGGAAGGAAAAGGACACAGTGTCTTTAGTAATGTGTGTGTGGATATATAGATATACAGTATATAAAGTATTTATACATACATATATATAGAGATGGATATGCAATATGTATATACGCTATATGCCTGGGTGTCATGTATAGAATAGATGTGGGTATACGGTATACATATATTTATACATATATAAAGAGATGGATATGCAATATGTATATACGCTATATGCCTGGGTGTCATGTATAGAATAGATGTGGGTATATACATATATTTATACATATATAAAGAGATGGATATGCAATATATATATATATATATATATATATATATATATATAAATAGAGAGAGAGAGTGTGTATGTATATATATATATATATATATTTATATATATATAAAATGAGAGTCCCCTAAATACTTTCCAGATCTATGATGTATGAGTGGACCATCTCTGTGTCTCCTGGAAACCACTGTCTTGTCCTTAGAAAAACTATCTAGTCCCTAAGTGATATGCATTTGTTTTCACACCTGTATGTATCTATATATATATATATATATATATATATATATATATATATATATATACATGCATAGATATAGATTGATATGTATACAGATATATTCCGCTCAGTCCAGTAATGCAGCCTTCATTGTCTGCATTGCATCTAAAGGGATGCAGATGACTTATTTAACTACTGCAGCAGGAGTGTGGAAAGGGTTAATAAAACAATTGTGAGAGCTGCAGGGTTTTGTCTCACAATAGCGGAAGCCGCACATTCATAGGAAACTGTCTTTTTTTCATGGTGGATGCAGCTCGCCGTGTTTCAGCACTGCAGGGTAATATGTGAGAGTCAGCCTCTCTCTGTTCACTGCAGCGAATGATTGGAGGATGGGGGCTTGCGATGGTTAGGATGGGTACAGTTATGTTCTTGCTGGACTGAGCCGTTTAACAACAATTAGTGGGTTGGGGTCTCCCTTGATATTAAAACTTTTTATAAATGGGTAAATGGAGGTTTGTATTGCATTGATTTGAGGAGGAATGGGTTAATAAAAGGTTATACATGAGAAACCCAAAAAGACAAGAGTCGCAGGCTTTTAATGGGTTAAATACTAATAATGGGACATTTTATAATGAGTTTTTTCATTAACCTTTTCCATGACAGTGATGTAAAAAAGGTAATGTAACTTATGACATTTCATATTTAAGTCTTTTTTTCTGTATAAAACCCACACATTGTTCACATCATTGGCCGTCCCAAGAATACTATGTGTAACTGCAGTCTGATGAATGACTTGCCGGGTTGCAGTTCCACGCATTTTCCTGGGTGAATTTTCAATGAGATGTTTAGTGCTTTGCGCAGTGATTGTTCCCCTGACTGCTGCAAAACTTGCAAATGCCCTAATGTCATTCCAAAAATAGCAGAGCAGCCGCACGTTGGTGACCTTGTGTCGTACTGGTACCCGGGAGCATCCAAGGTGCTGGAGGTACCTGTGTCACCATCTAGCTGGACCTCCATGCCCAATAAACAGCATGGTATGGCTGGGGTGACTGGTAGTGATATGGCTATTGTCCAGTAAATACATTTATTATAGTAATATTTTAGGAACTAACATGTTGATGCTATTGCCTTTATATTATATTAATAGCTCAAAAGAGCATAGGTAGAAGATAGTCTTTTCAGTCTCTTAGCATTCGAACATGTAGATAAATCATAGTTGCTGTTTGAGTCGATCTTCCCATATGATATTAAAAACTATTTTTTATGCAATGTAAAGTTACAGCAGTCCTCAGGTAGCCTTTTAGTCCACCCAGGCCCTCATTCAATTGCAATTTGGCCAATTGAATAGAGCTCTAAATAAGCACATACCATACTTTTTTTAAATACGTTTTTAGTTAGTGGAAACCTTGCTTTTGGATAGACGCTTACTAACTAAACACTTCATAAGAAATATGTTATGTGCTTATTTAGAGCCCTATTCAATTGGCCAAATTGCAATTGAATGAGGGCCCCAGTTGCAGCTCTTGGTCCCAGTGTGCTTCCAGATGGGGTGGAATTATCAAGCTGGCACTGTAGTGACAATCAGTAGCAGCAGTCGCTGTCTTTTCACGTTTCACCATCTGTAAGGCTTCTTCAGAAACCCTAAACCGGTGCTTTCCAAACTTTTAATGTTGGTGACACACATTTTAGACATGCGTCATTTCGCGGTAATTCAGATCGGAGGTTAAACTAACCGCTATAAATGAATACATACAAAAATTGCGACACACCTACACATTGCAGCTGACACAATAACGTGTTGTGACACACTGTTTTGAAAGCTCTGCCCTAGACTATGTAATTGAAGAGGCAGTAGTAAGTAGCTCAAGAACCAGCATGTGAGGTTTTTACTTCTGAATAATTCAGGAATGACACGTCTAAATTCTTATATCTAGTTTGTTCAAGACGCAGCATATTAAGGTTCTCACATCTCGGTAATTCAGTTACCAAGATGAGGTTTGTAAGGCTAACAGTTGGTTTGAGATAATTCAGCACTCGGCATTAAGTGGTTCTTATGTCTAGGTAATTCTAGAATGAGTATAGGGAGGTTCTTCAGTCTAGGTAAGTCAGGAACCAACCTGTAATGGTTCTTCTATCTAATTAATTCAGGAGCATTTTGAGGTTCTTCTATCTGATTTTTTCATGAGTATGTTGTGATTCTTAAGTCTTGGTAAGTCAGGAACGAGCCTGTTAAGGTTCTTCTGTGTGATTAATTCAGTTCTGATATCTAGGTACTTAAGGCATTTGGTTGATGTTTTATATCTAAGTAACACAGGAAGCACAAGTAACTGGAAGCACAAATCAAGGTTCGTATGTATAGATAATTCAAGAACCAACCTGTTGAGGTTCTATTGACAAGATACTTCAGTGCATTGAAGTTCTTATTTATAGGTAATTCAAAACCTGGCATGTTGAGGTGCTTCTACATATGTACTAGTTGAATTTCCACAACCAGTATGTTGAGGTGATTACATATGGCTCTATTACAACTACAGCTTCATATGTACACATGTATGTTTGGACATATATATATATATGGACACCGGATTCCAAGCTCAAAGACAGGGCCCTCCATTCATTGCAATGTGTGAATCTTGAACTTGTCTTTGCCTGTAACTTAACTTATATATAGCGCTATGGAATATGTTGGTGCGTTACAAATAAACAATAATAATAATAATAATAATAATAATATATGTACTATACTGATCCTACATGGAGTAGTGAACTCTGTATAATACTACTATGCTAATTTAATAGATCTTGAAACAGTATAAAAAGTTATTTGGTTGCCTGGGCTTTCAAAGCCGCACAGGTAACCTATATTATTATTATTATTCGTTATTTGTAAAGCACCAACATATTCAGTAGCGATAAACAGAGGTTACGTACAAGGAAAAACATATTTGAACACATTGTCATTTGGAACAGGGTGATACTACATGTGACACACTAAAAATTAAGTTTTTCACCAATTTGACTAGACTATAACTGCAGATAGATCCATCAATAAACTGTAAGTATGAGCAATGGTAGTGGTACATTTAAGGTGTTAGATGACCCTCATCCATCTGAGGACCAGAGGATAAGATTTCAGAGACAGGCTGTACGGAAACATTGTCCCAGGTTATACATTGCTTGGTATTATTTTGTTAATAAATATATATATATATATATATATATATATATATATATATATATATATATATATATATACATAGCCACACATACAACATCATAAGAACACCATTCCCATATGTCACATTGCTGCACTGGTAATCCATACTATAAGGTCTCCCTACTGTACAGGTTGTGCTTGCAGCTAAAATGCTGCAGTGTGGTGACGCCGGGTGCATGCATGAGCAGCGTGCTGCGCTCTCCTCCACTCTTTCTGTAAAATCCCTTCTCCTGGAGCTGTACGTAGAGCAGCCTCAGCACTGACGTGACCTGGGTGCTCATTGGTGTAATGCAGAGCTGTAGATATAACATAGAGTGGTCTCTGCAGTGAGGTTGGGCTAGTAGGTATATCTCCTGGCACTGCACACTTTGGGCAGGCTGTGCATCCTTATCCTGCATTCATTCACTGGGTGCATCTTGCAGCTCATTGGACTTACATGATGCTGTATTATTGTTTAGTCTTTCAGTTGTGTCTGACTCTCCATGATCCTATGAATCACACCATACCAGGCACAATTATGTCTCTGGTTGTGCTGATCCATAAGGTTTTCATGGCAAAGATACTGGAGTGGGTGCCAGTTCCGTCTCCAGGGAACCACGATTTGCCTGACCTCTCTGCTATGACCTGCCCAGAGCGATTTTTTAAAGATTACCTACTAACACTATCTAGGGCTTTTCAAGGCTGTGCATCAGTGGAGTTATGGAGCTGTATTGCAAAATAATTCACTCCCCATAAAATGATTGGTTACCGCCAAGCAGAAATTGTGACGGAGTTTCTGACACTGCTGCAAAGATGCATTTCCAGTGACTTTTACTCTCAAATTGCTGCTTTCCATGCCTAAAAATATATAGTGATATTTAATATATAGCGATATTTTATACATTCCATGTTCCTTCTAAGGAAAAAAACATGATTGGTCACACTATATTTGGCAAAGATTACTTAAGCAAAGTTTTTAGGTAGATAGAATGGTCCTTTAGATGGGCCTTTGGCATCTTATCTGCTATCAAATATATATGTGCTTAAAAGAGTGTATAAGATATGTTATGGAGAGAGAGTAAATGTTTTTTTAATAGAAAGTTTAAAAAAAATCCTAGACCCTTGACCTGGGTTCGATTCCAGTCAGGGAACCAAGAGGTCACACCAGCCTGAAGCCAAGCAGGTTTGGGCCTGGTCAGTACTTGGATGGGAGACCACCTAGGAATACTAGGAGCTGTATGCTGTGGCCCTCTGGAGAAGGAACTGACAACCCACTCCAGGATTTCTGCCATGAAAACCAAGTGGATCAGCATGGTGTGTTGTGGTCCATGAGGTCATGGAGAGTCAGACACGACACAAACACACAGCAGTAAAATCAGGATTTTTAAACATATTCAATAGATTTGAAATGCTATTCCCCACCCTATATCAAGTTTCCAGGTGGTGGAGAAGATCTACCCAGGGACTGTCCTGATAGGAGTTGTTATCTATCATTGGTTATCTGCCTCCTTCCTTTAGTGGCTATTGAATGCAAACCTACACCAGAAAAGAAAATTAGGGCAGCCTCCTGGGTAGATCTTCTTTCAGACCTAACAGAGGATGGAGAGAAGAAGATCTGTTGAAAGGAATGATGATATTTCCATAAGTAAATTTGTATTTGTTTCTTCAAATAATCAGTAACTAAATAAACAATCAAAACCCTTTTGTATGACCACTACAATGCCCCTAATTTAAAGGGAGAGTCACACACTGAATGGCAGATCCCTTAACTTGAATCTGTCTGTGTCTTTGGTTCCCTCCCCCAATCCATGCTCTTTGTTCTTTTTAAGATCCCAGGAGAAAGCAAGCATCTGTTTGTGTATTTAGAGTATATATACTGTGGACGAGATATTGCTGGTGCAGCAGGTGCAAAGCACCAGCACCCACAACAGGGTAGGGCCCCTCTGCTACTGGCAGTAAATAAGGAATTTAAATTTATTAGATGAGGGTGACAGATAATTAGTTTATAGAAAGTTGATCTGATTACCAGAGTTGATCTGAATATCTACATATAGTTTTGGCTTTTTTATTGACCCCAAGGGATGGATAGACATTTTTGCAAGGGGGAGCTTAAATTATTTTGCACCGGGGGCCCATTAATTGGCTCCACCACTGTATATGGTATATAGTGTATTGGAAGAGGGGTTAGCCTCAGAAAAAGAGAGGTACTAATATAACTCTATTGGTCACTAGTTATATCTCATCTATATATTCACCTATTAGAAGCAATTCAAAAAAGGGTGGCTAATAATGCATGGTCTAAAACAGCACTTTCCAACAGGCGGCCCACGGCCGGATGCGGGCCCCCAGCTGATTTTTGCAGCCCACTGCCAGATAGAATGTGCTCACAAACTTAATATTATTAAAATAAAACATTTTAAATATTCAGGATATCATATATAAATTCCCAAATGTTTAGTTATTTCATTCAAAACATACACACACACACATATATATATATATATATATAACCCAATCGGTTGAGAGTGCCTTCCAGAGGTATGAGTGGACCCAGACAATGCCAAGAATACATTCCCCAGACCATAACGCTGCCGACAGCAGCTTATGTTCTTCCAACAATGGTTGCAGAGTGTTTGTTCTCAGAGGTTTTGCGCCTGACACGTCAACATCCATCCAGTCGATGGAGCAGAAAATGTGACTCGTCAGAAGAGGTCCAATTTCGGTACTGTCGTGCAAATTGACGCTGTTTCTGAGAACCCTCGTTAGCATGAGTGCAGTGACCAGCCGTTTGCTTCGGATCACCTTACGCATCAGGGTTGGCTGTACTGCTGTTTTAGATGCACATTTGGTAGTCCTCTGGTTCGTTTGGACTGTGGGTTGCTCAACTGTAGAGTGTTGGTTGTCCCTCACACACTTTCACAGCCGACGTTCACCTCTGACATCAATGCACCTAGTGCTTTGCAGTCTCCACGCCGTTTATTCATGGTGGTGCCGTTTGTCCAGTCACGGGACACTTTAACCACAGCAGCACGCTCTGTTTTAGAAATACTGCAACCCTTGGCTTCAAAGTCAGTGATTATCCCGTTTTCAAAGTCAGATAAATTTTGGAAATTCTGGTTGGAGAATAAAAAAGAGCAAATATGTTCTTAATGGACTGAAAAAGGAAGATACGAACTGCTGTAATCAATATGATGCTGGAGTATAAACCAACAGCATAAATCATAATGATAATAAAAGTATTGGAAGGGAACCACAGATTGAAATATTTTCAAAAAATATTTCTGAATCAAAATTAAAAAGATAAAAGAGATAGCAGAGTGAACCAGCACTTGATATATCAGGATGTCTTCTGACTATTAAGTAGTGGTCTAACCTCTTAGCCTATACTTTTTCTGTAAAGGGCCACAGTTGTTTAGGAAAAATACTTAGTGTGATTGTGAAGTATGCAACAAACTAACTACATTAGCAGTTATCTAAGATTGTTTAGTGATTCAGTGTCCAACTACCCATGACCCTATGGCCCGAATCATGCCAGGCATATCTTATGTCTGGTTGTGCTTACCCATAAGGTTTTCTTGGCAAAGATACCGCAGTGGGTGCCAGTTCCTTCTCCTTTGGACCATGATTTGTCTGACCTCTCTGCTATGACCTGTCCATCTTGGGTGACCCTACATGATGTGGCTCACAACTTAATTGAGGTACACAAACCTTTTTACCGTAATAATGTATACACAGTATATATATATATATATATGTATAGGCCTAGTTACCACTGAAGCAATTATCCTTACTATCAGCTCTCACCCAGCTGACTTTGGGTGGAGAAAAATCAAACCAATCAAAACTCCATATATTTACTGGCCTGTATATTTCTCTAAGACTTCCAGGTGTTTCACTGTTGCTCCAAGTGGTCATAGACTACAGGTTTTCTCTCTCTCTCTACTCTCCCCCTCTCTTTCTCCTTCCTCTCTGTCCCCCTCTCTCCTCTCTCTCTCCCTTCTTCCTCTCTCTTCCTCTCCCCCTCTCCTATCTCCCCCCTCTCTACCTCTATCTCTCTCCTCCCCCTCTCTCGCCCTCTTCTCTCTTCTCCCGCCTCTCTCTCCCCCATTCTCTCTCTCTCCCCACTCTCTCTCTTCTCTCTCCTCTCCCCCTCTCTGAATCCCCCTCTCTCTCCTCTTCCCTCCTTTCTTTCTCTGTTCCTCTCTATCCCCCTTTCTCTCTGTGTCACTATCTCCCTTCTCCCTCTCTCTCCCCCTCTCTCTCCCCCCTCTGTATCCTCCCCAACCCCCTCCCTCTCTCATCTAAAAGCACAGTTGCCCTCAACTTCTGAATAGAGAAAGATTTGTCAAAGGTATTGAGCTGCTAGCAAGCAGGAAGAACTGAAGACCGACGATATGGATCATCCCGTACACAAGCAGAATCTGTTAAGGCTTTCTTTAAAATTGCTTTTATGCTCGTTGTTTATACAGCTGATAATGTTGTTAGTTTGTTACATACTTCACATACTAAAACTACAGTGGTCCTATAATATACATAGGCATGTGGCAAAGTGAATGTGATTGCGGCTGCCCCGAATGCAAAGCATCATGGGAAGCACCACCAGGGCACTCTTGCTATAGCAATAAATTAGGAGCATTTGAAAGATAAGGTAGAAGCTCTAGTACTTGCACAGTCACTTAATATATGGGGTGTGTATAATATTGTAGAATTATGAAAAGAAGCAAAACAAGACATATTTGAATTCTAGAGGCCTGTATTACTCTGGAGATGTGTAGTAGATAACTGAAGTCCTCGTTCGCATTTTATCTCACATTTTTGCTGGTGTAAAGAACTGGTGTGAAATTCTTGACAATGACGTTCATCACTCAAAAACGCACGTTGTGAGTTGTACCATCGGGGATAGAAAAGCAAATTGTGTGAAAAGAACACGGTTTTGTGTGAGTTATGCAATTATTTTCTTGATTACTAAAAAGGACCCGGAGTTTAAAGGGATATTGTCCCATATTTACATTATGCAAAGTAGAATTAAAGGGACATGGAAGGTTCCTGGATGTTACTAGGTATATACTATCCCTGTGTATCTATTTACTGTTATGTGTTTTATTTTCTTAAGAAGTGCTTATAAGCTCTGTTTTTACTCACTGAACCCTTCCAAATAGTCCCTGTAAAGCTCCACCTCTGGAATTTATGCATACAATGTTTCTATAGTACTAGATGGACTAGCCAATCAAAGAATGTCTCTCATCGGTATTTCAGCAACATGTTGCTGAGGCACAGCCTGTCATTGGATAGTACAGTATATCTAATAATGTAGAAACATTGTATGTTTGAGTTATAGGGGGAGGAGCTTTGCAGGGACTATTTGGAAGATTTAATTGAGTAAAACAGGGTTTTTAAGCACATGTTAATAAAATGATGTTTAAATATGCAAGTAAACAGGTAGGAAGAGAAGCTTCTATGTTTTTTTTTATAAATCTATAATGCTCTTCCCTGACTGCCTCCATAATCAGGGCACTTATATGGTGTTGTTCATATTGTTATTGGACTTTTTTTAAGACTCATTTATATCTCTAGGCCGAAAGAGCCATGCAAGTTGAAGCTGCTAGGTCACCACTTGGCTTGTGGATCTTTAAGTGGAATGGGCACAAGACCTTCATTGTACATAATAACTGCCACCACTTCATAGGGTTCGAGGACTATTCTTGATCTCAAGTCAGTTGGTTCATTCCCATGGCAAACACAAGCCTGAACAAGTATATCACCACAAACCCACTTTATCCATCACTGATGGTGCAAAGAACATGTGCCGAACATGGTGTAGATAACATGTCCGGTAGCGTCAAAGATTTTGCAAGCCAGTTGACACTTGGTTGGTACCTCTGTTTCCATCTATTTAAATAAAAGGTCTGTGATCCACAGCAGGGCCCCCAGTAAAATGTGATTATTTCATTCATGTATATTGACGGGTGCTTGTGTCTGAATTTCCCAAGGCATCTGGGGCTGAAGCTCAATGGGAATAGAGTCTTACACATGGGCTATCGCAAATCCCAAAATTGCCAGAAAATGCTGATGGCAAGCTGGAGGTCTCATGAAGGACTATTCCTAGAGGAGTTATATCTATATGTACTTCTTATTGGTACACCTGCTCCATTGTTAAATTCAGTTAGGAGCTGTACACACAGATTTATTTGGATGTAATGGTAGAATGTATTTGGCTGTTGGAATAATAAAAAGTATATGGTTCGGACACTGTGTTATTCCTTTTCTGTAGGTGTCAGGTACCAGTGGAAAATATCTCTTGGTAGGGCTGTTGAAAGATCCCTGTTGGAGGACATCTCTAGAAAATCCTCTGATTCAAGCTCTTTCAAATATATATATTATTTTGGGAGAAAACATTTTTGTGAAAGGACAGAATTGCATAATGTAGTCTGCCACACTGCTAGTATCTTTTATTTACTGTTTGTTTTTATATCCTCCTGAATGCCATTGAGTGGGCGCTAGTATCTGGAGGCAACAGATGACAAATAATGGATTGCACCCCCAACAATACCCCTGCACCAGCATATGATCCACAGCCGCCCATATGCTATTTATTGGCAGGCTGTTAAGTAAAAAGATGGTACTTGCTGAAGTGGGGAGGAGATAAGGTTGGCACGTTGGTAATCACTGGCCGTCATGTAGGATATTGGATGCCATCTGGTTTATGGGTTAATAAACCTGTCATAAACTAATATGAATTTATTGTAGATAAGGGCACATTACCAGAACACACTAGATAAACAGATTTTGATAATAATAATGTCACATCAAGTGCTTCAACGTCATTGTCTGCCATGTTCCTTGTTTTATTACTGCATACGGTTATGTGTTTCTAGATAGCTTTGTAGGGATACTGAAACCCAAAATAGTTATCTGTAGGTATTGGATGCACATGCGTAAGAAAGTGCCCTAAGCCTGATCCTACATTAGTACAGTCGGGAAAAATATACATTGAAGTATAGCATATTTTTAACAAACATTCACTGTTAGTATCCCTTTAAAATGACATTGTCACCCCAAAATCAAGCTGTTTTTTTTTTTTTTAGATAAGTTCTTAAATAGCATGAAAGACTATACATTGTACTGGTCATTCATGAGTCAACATTGTTTAACAAATAATAAGTTGATGAATACTAATTAGTTTATTTCTTGTGAGAATTAGTAACATAAAGTCATTTTTTCTGTGGTGAAAGAAACAATGTACCCCAATGTTATCATGCAGTTAGATCCTCTCCCCTACTCTTATCAAGCTCTTTGAGCTACAAATGAGAATGCACATTAGCATAAAGAAGCCAAATAGTAAATATGAATTATTGGACACTGTAAAGTCTATTTGTAATGCACTTTAAGAAAAAACTAACTTGTTTGGGTTGACAATGTTTCTTTGGACTTCGGATGTAAGTTTGTTGGTGCTTTGGGTACAAGCTCTATGTACGTTTGATTTTAAGCACAAAGACAGAGCCCTCCATTTTTTTCATTGTCTTAATATTGTTTTTGCCTTGTACTTAACCCATGTATAGCCCTACGGAACATGTTGTTGCATTACAAATAAAGGATAATAATAATAATAATAATAATAATATGGACTTACCGTACATAAATACACCAAAACACTAATGGAAAGGTCCAATGGACTGGGAGCAGTCCTGTGTATATGGTGCTGCCCCATATTTTAAACAATCTCAGATCATTGCCTGGGAATGGAAGACAAGATGATATCCATTGGTTATTGCTCTAGGTCAGTGGCTCTCAAGAGACAATCTTAGAACCAGAGCTGAAGTCTTAGACTTAGGAACAAAAGGGATGAGATGACTCTAACACTTTAAACACACAATAGGCATGGTTCTAGATAGGTTATTGACAGACTAAAAAAATACTCTACTAGTGCAAAAAGAATTGAAAATGTAGCGTCTCGCATGTAGTATCACCATGATCAAAATGTTCTGAGTCATAATGGAATTGATAACTGGAACGTAACCAACCGGTCCGCCTATCAAAAAGGTTTAGATCCACTGGCTAGGAGGACAGGTTGACCTTGTTGGACCTGAGACTGAGACAGAACTGGATGGTTCCTATATTGTTATTGACACTGATATATGAATGTGTCTTGTGTATGTTTCCTGGCTTGTGCATAATCCATCCTGTGCTTTGCTTAAAGCTGTATAATACAGCAGGTATGTGCTTTGGATTAATGAGTGAAGCCTTTGTGGGCACATTTGCATGTCCCTGCCCAGGTTCCCAGAATGCAGTGATATTAACTGTATCTTTCAGAATTCTTAGGGGTGAGGGTTAAGTTTAGTGGTGTTAGGGTTAAGAGTATTAGGGTTAGGGTTAGGCTTAGGGGTGTTAAGCTTAAGGGTGTCATGGTTAGGGGTGTTATGGTTAGGGGTGTCATGGTTAGGGGTGTTAGGGTTAAGGGTATTAGGGTTAGGCTTAGGGGTGTTAAGCTTAAGGGTGTCATGGTTAGGGTTTTAGGGTTAGGGGTGTTAGGGTTATGGCACATTACAACATTGTGCGCTTTTAACGCATTTGATGGGCCATTTTAAACAGCATGCAATTGTCAGCCTTAAGGGGAACGGTGTAGAAGACGGAACCTGTTATATTGAATATGTAGGGGACATATATGTAATGTACTGTATATAGCAACCTTATAGTACACTTATCTGTAAAACAAACAAAAACAGAATATAAATGTGTTTCCTTCAATGGTTAACCTCTTATGAGTCACTCACAACTTAATAAGCTCTCCCTGCTCATACAGTAGGGTTTCATTTGCTTATATAATAACAGATTGTTATAAGAGGTCACACCACCCTGAAGCCAAGAAGGGTTGGGCATGGTCAGTACTTGTATGGGAAACCATCTAGGAATACCAGGAGCTGTGGCACACAGGAGAAGTAACTGGCAACCCACTCCAGTATCTCTGTCATGAATACCAAGTGGATAAGCATGACCATGGAAATAAAAATGTGTTTACGATCCACAAGGTCACGGAGAGTCGGAAACAACTGCACAACGCAAAAACAAACAACTTGGAGGCAAAGTAGCTGCTTCCAGGACTGTGCCAGTGACAGTCTAGCCTCTGTCATTATGTATATAGCTGGGGAGTTTATAGCATCATTGTTCATATGAAACTAGCATATGGAGTTTATGCAGTTTTATAACAAACTAAATTGTTCTGCATTCCGCTGGCTTATATCTGCCATTATCAATAAATCATATTTATAACCATAGCAAATAGCTCTGCATGACATGCTTATCATCTGCTGTCTTTTCCTATGTTAGTCATTCACAGATGGAGATACATTTTAAAATGAGAAAGAAAGCAGGGAGCATTAGAGAGGGCAAAGAGGTAAGAGGGAAGGAGGTAAGTGCCGGATCTACCTTTTTGGTGCCCCTAGGCAGTGAAGTGCAGGAGCCCTGCGAGTGAGTACACAAGGTAGTACGTTCCAGTTCTAGATGGTTACCCCCTAGTAGCCAGTCTGTAAGCTATAGAATTTCATTTTTTGTAAGCTAGGAACCATTTTTCTAAATGGGCAGCTGCCTATCTGGCCTAATGGGTAATCCTGCCATGGTTGTGGGCGGGGGGGCAAGCTTTTGAGAGATAGAAAAGGTGGTTGGGGAAGGGGAGGGAGTGTGAGAAGAAATATATATATATATATATATATATATATATATATATATATATATATAAAATGTGTATATATATATATAAAATATATATATAAAATGTGTGTGTGTAGGGAAGGGGAGGGAGTGTGTGTATATATATATATATATATTTGACAATCTCCCTCAATTCATATTTGTTTCAATCCTATGCTTGGTCTTGGTGACATCCATTTAAATGAGCTGTTCGCCGCTCTACTCCCAGACAGATGACCCCGGGCATGCTTGCTTGGCATTGGCAGCGCTAGAAGCTGCAGGCACTTTTGCTTGATAGCTCTTATTGATTGTGCAGTCGGATTTATTGGCCATGCCCATGACCCAGACCGTCTCTCATTGATATTAGGAGCCCAAAGCAGCCAGACTATAACATTCCCCGACCCACCAAGAGAATTAAATACATATTTATCTTTTGAGTATCGCTTTTGATGTCTGTTTTAGTTGCAGCCTCATACATCACTGTCAATCTCTCTTATTGTTTTATTTTATATGTAATTTAAATGTCATAAGGCTGCAGTATTAGAGTGCTTATGAGAGCATGACCTCTTGGGGGTGGAGGAAACATGGCTTTCATGGCACATACACATAATGCCTCTCGCTGCCTACTTACCACCTACTTATACTGTACATTTAGTCTATCATTTGATTAATTAAACTAATGAATTATTCTATGAAGTATGCACTATTGGTTTCTCTGCTTGTAAATTTTTTTTTTTTTGTATAATCTTTTAAAAACAAGATATATAAAAACAAGCTTTACACTGTTAACTTTATTTACTCTGATTGAAAAACACTGATAGATCATTGATCTCCACTTCTAGTACACAACATATCCATGCTCTATGTGTGATATATATATATATATATATATAGCCACATAACCCCAAAGGGCTATCTTAAGCCGACAATTTCTCTGCTTATTTGGTGCTTTTTTCTTATTAAAAACAAGATTAAGATTAATATAGCCCTTTGAGGCAATTGAATTGACCTATTTGTTGTATTTGGTTATGTGGCTAGCGTAAGTCGCCTCTTCAGATTTTTCACATTTCTGTTTCTCTTTTTTTTATGGCTTTATAGGGATATTAATAAGCTTTGTGGCATCAGACAAGTGGAGCCTTCCAGATAGGAGGCATCCCATTGAGGATTGCGGGTCTATTTATACCTATTTCTACTCTTTTTAAGCTAATTGGTGTTTTGGTGCATTTTTTATTTTGTGACGGTGAATTTAAGTGGTGTTAGGCCCCAGGAAATAATGGCTAAGAGAGTTTAACTATGTTTTTTCTCACCTAATCATGGGCCATATTAAATTCCAGCCCTGTAAGTCCAACGTGTAGCACGTAAGGGCTGCGTGCTTCAAATTTGGCTGTTTTACGTCGCTATTAAATTAGAAGGGGGTGCGAGCTACGAACGAGAGATGCTATTTCATAAACCAGTTCTCGGCCGTCGGAGTTACGGGTTCAGATGGAGCCAATGGAAAAAGAGATCATTAGCGTTACGTCACTGAAAAAGGGGAGGGTCGATTTCGAAGTCCTACGGGCTTCAATTACAGTTTGTGATCGGACCCACAGTCCAGATAAAATGCAATATGAATAAAGCAGTAAATATAATATTCTATTACATGTATATGTCTTAACACATTGATTGCAGGGATCGATATAACACAAAATATAAATATGAAATAAAGTATTTTTCAGGGGCCGATTTGCGGGCTTGAGAATGTGTGTTATTAATTCTAAGACCTAACCTCACTTTCACTTTTGATAAATGTACAGTAGTGTATTTTTATTTGCTTACAAAGTCCTACGTATTGTACTTTACCCCCTTGCTGGTGCTCTCGAGCACACATTGGCCTTTGGGCTCCATTTGCCTGTTACGTGCTTGCTAGCAAGTGATCACGTTGCAATTTAATAGCAATTTAACAAGTAGCGGTTACGGGCTCGTCGGATTGAAGGATTTACGTGCGCAAAGTTTTAATGTTGCTCACCGCGTAGCCTATTCTCGGCCGTCCTGCGTAGCCCCAATTTAATGAGGCTGTTATATATTTATATTTTATATTTGTTTGATTTGTACAGTGGTTCTTTAATATCACTTTAGAGCTAGTTCGCTGGCTCAGCCATTTCCAAAAAGGCCGACCACACCTGGACAGGTCACATTCCTCTCTGTTTTTCCGAATATCCTCTCTTCCTATGCCCTTTTGAAAAAAATCTTTAGTTCCAGCTCACAGACTCATTTCCTCCCCTGCACTGTGGCACATCCCACCTAGAAATATAGTATTTCAATGCAGATACAACATGTTTGGCCCATTTTGTCTGGAAATAGGAGGGACTGAAAATCTTAGGACATAAGGGTCATTTAAAGATCTGCTACATGTTGTGACAAGTTCCCGGTCTCCTCTGGGTTTGTGTTTTTTCCGCACTTTGATGGAGGACACAATACAAGAGGCTGGATCGAGGTTTCCAAGTTTTACAGGAATTTGGATACAACATAACAAACAAAACAAATCAAAGAAAATAATCAACCTATATTCCACCTTAAGCAAGAGAGAGTTCCCTCACTAACCAGGTAAACATTGAAGTTTACCATTTGGTGATGTCCGTTTTATCCAGCCACAAAAAGAGCTTAAAAAAGTGTGTTAATGAGATGATTGCATTTGATTATTGATAAGCCACTTCGTGGTTTTTGGTGCTGTCGTCTGGGCATGGGCATGCCTAGTCTCGCTGTTGCTTATTATGTTTCAGGTGCTTATCAGTAATTAATGCAATGATCTATCATTAGCAAATATAATAATCTTGTTTTATGGGTGTATTAAAAGGCTCAAAGTGGCAAACTTCAGTGTTACTCTACTATAGGAAAATTCAATTTTTTAAATAAAATGCATATAATAAGGTATTTGGTATTACCTATAGTTTTAAATGATTACATAGAACTGCATGTAGTGCTGAGTGGTGCCATCTTGTGGTTATACTTGGTAGAGCGGCACACAGGAAAATGCATTAAAGGGCCAGTTAATTCAGCACAAATTGGACCACGCCACAGTAAAGATTTCATAAAAGTATGTTGAAATACTTTTTGAATTTTTTAAATATGTGCATTTTTTTACCACACATTTTAATCGTATTGGATTTATCTGTTGACCTGTTTTCTGGATGCCTACTGCCTGATTCAGAGCTCAGAGGGAGGGATGTTGTTCCTCCGTAGTTACTTCAACCATAGGTTGCAGGAGTGTGTATCCATTCCATTGAAGTCAGTGAGAAATCACACACTGAGAGCTGTTCAATGAATAAAGCTCTTTATTTCTAGTTTAGCTTGTGATTTATAATGTTTTTCATAACATAGCAGTACTATGCAGATCCTTATACAGAAAGACCCCTCTATCCAGACCATGCACACAGCTATACAAGTCACAAGAAGTAATATACATATCCTTATACACAGAGACCCCTCCTACTAGACCATGCACACAGCTATACAAGTCACAATAAGTAATATGCAGACCCTTTACACAGACCCATCTATCCAGACCATGCACACAGCTATACAAGTCAAATGAAGTAATATGCAGATCCTTATACACAGGGACCCCTCTATCCAGACCATGCACACAGCTATACAAGTCATAAGCAGTAATATGCAGATCCTTATACACATAGACCCCTCTATCCAGACCATGCACACAGCTATACAAGTCACAAGAAGTAATATGCAGAGACCCTTCAATATAGGCCATGCACACAGCTATACAAGTCAAATGAAGTAATATGCAGATCCTTATGCACAGAGACCCCTCTGTCCAATCCATGCACACAGCTATACAAGTATTAATATGCAGCTCCTTATACACAGAGACCCCTCTATCCAGACCATGCACATAGCTATACAAGTCACAAGCAGTAATATGCACATCCTTATACACATAGACCCCTCTATCCACACAGCCATGCAAGTCACAAGCAGTAATATGCAGATTCTTATACACTGAGACCCCTCTATCCAGTTCATGCACACCCCTTACCTGGCTCTATCATCAACTTTGGTATTCAACGCATTTTGACAAGGAAAAATGCCTCAGCATTCATCTTTTACATTGGTACTCTTCGTGCTTTTACATTACTCCTAATGGGAACTAGATACTCCTCCCTTTTGGGTTTAAGAGTAAAAATGCAATAACTATTTCTGGGAAACCTTAGCTGGAAATAAGTATTTTCACCTAATCTAAAGACATTCAAATGTGAACACAAATGCACTATTTATTTTCTGTATAACTCTTTGGCCCACCATAAGCTAAATAATTGTTTAGACATGTTTATGTGTGTATATATATATATATATATATATATATATATATATATATATATATATATATATAATAAAAACACTACCATTTGAAAATTGATTGGAAGCCAAAAGCTGATTTGCATGCAATGGTCAGCAGTTCATTGCCAGTGAAGGGGTTAACTTTAACATGTGATATAGATTTTTAGGCTTCAGGGATATAGAAATATGGATTTAAGGTTTGTTTTTCTCATTTCTTAGATGTAACTATGTTAATAATGTCTGGTTTGGGTTTCAAGTTGCTTATTATTGCAAATGCATGCCAGATGAAGTCACTTGTGATATGACTAATTACCGGTAGAAGCTGTTCCACCCACTCAAACCTCTGACAGAGTTGGGCCCATGTCTTACAGCAGAATTATATAATCACCCGCCATTTTTACCCCAAGATCCTGAGTATGTTTATTTTTAGGGACGTTTTTTTCTCTGGTCAGGGACAAATGTAATAATTACAGAATAAATCACCAATTACTGCAAACTCATTGCCACTTTCCAAGAGCAAGTTGGAATGACATCAGCAACCAATATGGTGGCATAGTATGTGGACATCCTGGTAGCCATCCATAAATTGGACCACAGTACATGTTGAAGTATGTAATAAACTAACAACATTGGCTGCTATGCAACCCATGAGCTTTAAAGCAGTTTTAGAGAAAATGTGTTTGAATATAGGATCTTGTCTTTATTAAATCAAAGAAACAGTACCTGTATGGGTCTCCCCTCTGCAGCGTATGCAGACACAGACTTTGTAGGGATGAATGTGCAGTCGAGTTTAGACTATCAAAGACCACATAGCAGAATATTGCTGAGAGATGGTCGCTGATTGGTTAGTAGGAGACACTGCACAGCCCTAGAGAGTCTGTGCCTGCATACACTGCAGAGGGAAGACCCATACACGTACTATGTTTTGATTTTAGGGAGTAAAATTAGAGCTTATACGCACTTCTTAATAAAATAAAGTACCTAAATGTAGATGGGTGTACATATATATATATATATGTGTGTATACATGTGTGTGTATGTATATATATATATATATATATACAGTGCCTTGCAAAAGTATTCACCCCCCTTGACTTTTTACCTATTTTGTTACATTACAGCCTTAAGTTCAATGTTTTGTTAATCTGCATTTTATGTTATGGATCAGAACACAATAGTCTAAGTTGGTGAAGTGAAATGAGAAAAATATATACATAAAACTATTTTTTAGAAATAGAAAACAGAAAATTGGCATGTGCATATATATTCACCCCCTTTGTTATGAAGCCCACAAAAAGCTCTGGTGCAACCAATTACCTTCAGAAGTCACATAATTAGTGAAATGATGTCCACCTGTGTGCGATCTAAGTGTCACCTGATCTGTCATTACATATACACACCTTTTTTTAAAAAGGCCCCAGAGGCTGCAACATCTAAGCAAGATGCACCACTAACCAAACACTGCCATGAAGACCAAGGAACTCTCCAAACAAGTAAGGGATAATGTTGTTGAGAAGTACAAGTCAGGGTTAGGTTATAAAATCTTTGATGATCCCCAGGAGCTCCATCAAATCTATCGTAACCAAATGGAAAGAACATGGCACAACTGCAAACCTGCCAAGAGATGGCCGCCCGCCAAAACTCACAGACCGGGCACGGAGGGCATTAATCAGAGAGGCAGCACAGAGACCTAAGGAACCCTGGAGGAGCTGCAGAGTTCCACAGCAGAGACTGGAGTATCTGTACATAGGACGACAATAAGCTATACGCTCCATAGAGTTGGGCTTTTATGGCAGAGTGGCCAGAAGAAGGCCATTACTTTCAGCAAAAAACAAAATGGCACATTTTGAGTTTGTGAAAAGGCATGTGGGAGACTCCCAAAATGTATGGAGGAAGGTGCTCTGGTCTGATGAGACTAAAATATAACTTTTCGGCCAACAAAAGAAACGCTATGTCTGACGCAAACCCAACACATCACATCACCCAAAGAACACCATCCCCACAGTGAAACATGGTGGTGGCAGCATCATGCTGGGGGATGTTTTTCAGCAGCCATGACTGGGAAACTGGTCAGAGTTGAGGGAAAGATGGATGGTGCTAAATACAGGGATATTCTTGAGCAAAACCTGTACCACTCTGTGCGTGATTTGAGGCTAGGACGGAGGTTCACCTTCCAGCAGGACAATGACCCCAAACACACTGCTAAAGCAACACTTGAGTGGTTTAAGGGGAAACATGTAAATGTTTTGGAATGGGCTAGTCGAAGCCCAGACCTCAATCCAATAGAAAATCTGTGGTCAGACTTAAAGATTGCTGTTCACAAGCGCAAACCATCCAACTTGAAGGAGCTGGAGCAGTTTTGCAAGGAGGAATGTGCACAAATCCCAGTGGTAAGATGTGGCGAGCTCATAGAGACTTATCCAAAGCGACTTGGAGCTGTGATTGCTGCAAAAGGTGGCTCTACAAAGTATTGACTTTAGGGGAGTGAATAGTTATGCACATTGACTTTTTCAGTTATTTTGTCCTATTTGTTGTTTGGTTCACAATAAAAAAAAAATATATCTTCAAAGTTGTGGGCATGTTCTGTAAATTAAATGATGCAAATCCTCAAACAATCGATGTTAATTCCAGGTTGTGAGGCAACAAAACACGAAAAATGCCAAGGTGGGTAAATACTTTTGCAAAGCACTGTATATATGTATATGTATGTATATATATTACAGTAATATATCTCTGGTTGATGGTTGATCCTATAGGACACCAATAAACCTAGCCGAGTATTACAAAGATTAATATGGAAAAGGTTAATTAACAAAACATAAAAATATAAATTTCTGATGAAACAAGGTCATCATAATAGCAATGTAATTTAAATACAAAATACAGACCTCCAGTTTAATATAAAAGAAGCTCAGTCGTTTCTAGTGAACGGTGCGGTGAGGACATTACTTGTTGACCTTGGACCAAGCAGGTAAACAGCTGACAATGGGATATTCAGATTACACGCGGTGCACTTATTTAGTGATGATAGAGCCAAAAAGGCAACTCTCCTTACACTGTACAAAATGCAAAAAATGCACTGTGTGTGGAAACTAAGTACAGGTGTAATAGATATATCGATGATGTTACTGCTTGAATTAGTATGATACAGAAAAGTTATTGAACTACACATAAAAATAAATATCATTGTAATTGGATGTAATTAAAAATCGGTTGATAAAAAATGCATGCTCAGTAGAATAAATCGGTGATACAACAGAGACATTTAATTATTAAATGTAATTATTTCATTGGTTTCACTATTTCACGATTATCATTTTTTCAATTTTTTTTATTGTAATAAGAGAGAATGACAGTTGATCGACAATAATATATTAAAACATTTTTCCAATAAAAATTCACATATTGTTATCTTTATTTTTGTCATGTCCACATCTCAAGGAATTACAATATATTTTTCACTCTTTTTCCCCTTTTTTTTCCCTAATTTTCCTTTCCTTTTAATTTTTTTTATTACATATATAAACCAAGCACAAAATAATAATTAATAAAAGAAATAAATAAACTTGGTATGCTTTTCTATGATATTGCGCTCGCTGATAATTTTTCTTACCATTACCAGTATTATTGGACCACAATTCTTTTTTTTTTTTGTGCATTTAAAAGAGCAGCTTTAAACTTTACCAAAGTTGCATTTTCAATTAGATAAAACCTGTGTAACTTCAATGATACTAACAGGAAGTTTCACAGAGCATTTGTACAATGGCAGCAAGTATGACTCATAGAACTATATTACTGCTCATTGGCTGGCAGGGGCAAGCTCACAGATGAGTTACAATTTTGAATATTTTTTTTCTGCTTTAAGAACATAATTGAAAGTCTCATAATAAGTAAGATACATTGTATCCTAATTTGCATGTCCCGCCCAGTCTCTGAGTGAACTACAATGACTGTATTTCTGGGAAACGTGAGCGAGAAATACGTTTTTCAACTTATTTTTAGACTTTAAAATGGGATTACAAATGTACTATTTATTTTCTGTACTCTGTACGGTGGAGAGCTTTTCTTACTCTTTTTTGCTCACCATAAACTAATTTAATTATAGTGGTAAACTCTGTCCCCCTAAAATTGACTGCACAACCAAGGACCAACCCCACACTGACAAGAGGCATTAACCTCGGAACAGTGCTTTCTGTGGGGAGAACAAGAATCTTTTGGACTCCTTGGCGGGAGCCCAGAAGATCAAAGGGATCCTCAGGCCCTCAATGCAAGGGGACCGGAAGTCTTCACTGGAGCAAGGGCACCAGAGAGCACAGGATGCACGAGTGCACTCATTAGAGAGCACACCCTGTGTATTCAATAAAAATGCTTTAAAAAATGTTGTCTGTGGGTGGGTTTTCTGGCTTGCACATCATCCAATCCTATGCTTTGCTTAAAGCTGTATAATACAGTGCGCATATGCTTCAAAGGAGCCATGTATAAAATGGTGTTTTGGATTAAAGAGTACAATACATTGTATCCTCATTTGCATGTCCCTGCCCAGTCTCCTAGTGTGCAGTACAATGACTGTATTTCTGGGAAAACTGAGCCAGGATATACTTTATATTTGTATAATATACTGTATATATATATATATATATATATATATATATATATATTTATATATATATATATATATATTATTACTATATTTTTCCATAACACAGTGGTCATTTAATAGCATGAAGACATTAAGAAGACATAGAGAAGAATAATCTTGGGCAGACCACATGAAGAAATGAGTTACTCCTTGTGGTCTCCACGCTCTCAGTGTTTTCAATATCAGATGGCTTTAGCCTGAAAACAACACAGGCAGACCCCATTATTATCTTGATAAAAATTAGTAAGCAGTTTAGTGTATGGATCCCACATGATAATTGCCAGGTAAAATTTACAAAATTCAGTGTGTTTACTGTAAGAAAATGCAATTTTTTTAATAGTGTTAATAAAGTACTTGTTATTTCTTATTATATAGTATTACATGGTACTATATTTGAAACCTCCGCTGTGTCCATTTCAGTATATTTGATTTACTAAGTGTCATTTGAATTACAATTGGTTCCAAGGCTTACTGTGCCCAGTGGTTTATTTTGTTCCAAGTGATAAATCTGCTTGTCTAGAAAGGATCAATATCACACAAACTTACATTGATTTTTGGAGTGAACACTTTATTGGCAGTTGGGCCACTTAATGAATAACACTGTACAATGTGTCTTCATAGCTTCTATCTAAAGCATCCCTGTAGCTCTAAAGTGATCATACACAGGACTGGACTTAACCACTTGGGTGCAATGGGTGACTAGGGAATCTGTGCAAGGGGAATAGAGAAATGGAAAGGGTGGGCAGAAGGAGATTAAAGGGCCACTGTACAATTACAAAAATATATACATATGTTTGTTGTTGTTTAGTCATTCAGTTGTGTCCGACTCTCCATGACCCAATGGACTGCAGCGTGCAAGATACATCTGTATGGTATTCTGGTTGTGCGAAGATACTGGAGTGGGTTACCAGTTTCTTCTCCTGTGGACCACAATTGGTCTGACCTCTCTATGACTTGCCCATCGTGGGTGACCCTACATGATATAGCTCACAGCTTCATTCAAGTACACAAGCCCCTTCACCACGACAAGGTAGCGATCCGGAAGGGGATATGCATGTGTGTTTTAATATAAATGTATGTGTGTTTATTTATTTTTATATATATATATATATATATATATATATATATATATATATAGTAAATAATACATTTGTGTTCCCATTTGAATGTCTAATATAAGTTAAAAAACATAGTTACTGCTCTGAATTACAATAAATACAGTATTGCACTGCATTCTGGGAACCTGGGCAGGGATATGCAAATGAGCCCAATACATCCGATGGACCATCTGTACTTGACTACCCCAAAACTCGTTAATTTCGGTATTCGACACGTCTTGATGATCAAAAAATCCTTTGGCTCTTGAAGCTTCCTTGGTACTCATCACACTTGCTAAAACCAATTTATATTACTCCTTATGGGAGTTTGGTACTCATCATTTTTGGCACTCGCCGTGCCTTGTTGAGTCAATTAACAATGAGTACCAAGAGTCCAATTGTATTTATCTATGTATATATATATATATATATATATATATTGAAAAAATAGCAATCATTTAATATATGGTGGGCAAAAGATCATATGCCCGCTGCACACCATATATGAAATGATTGTTGTGGTGAACTACCTCCTCAAAATATCCACTACACAAGCTAAGGAACCGCCCCCCCTCCACCCGATGATAGGCAGTAACCTTGAAACGACTGTACGTGGGTGGGATTCCTAGCTTGTTTATAATCCAATTCAAGCTTTGCACAAAGCTGATTTTTACAGTGAGGATATGCTTAATGGAAGCCATGTCTGATATGGTTATGGATTGCAAGAACCTTTCTGGGCACATTTGCATGTCCCTGCCAAGGTTCCCAAAATGCAGTGTAATAACCGTATTTCTCATAATTATGGGCATGAAACACGCTTTGTAACTTGTTTTAGACATTCAAATGTGAACACAAATGTACTATTTAATAGCTAATAACATAATACGCAATAAATGGTCGTAAAATCAGTATTAATCAGAAATAAAATAAGTGTTAATACCAATGTTGGATCCTGGAGACATCCTTGACACTCTGGTGGAAACTGTATGTGTGAGAGAGGTGCTTGCATCAATAGGTGTAAGCATTGCTTCCAAAAATGTAAGCTGCCAACCTCTGGGATTGAGAGGGGGACGGGGTGGGATGTAAATTTGAATCAGTCCAATTATTTAACAATGCTTCCTGACCTCTTCCTGTATCCCGCAAGCAATCAGTCCAGGAGCCGTCTTAAATCAGGGCTGTCCAGGTGCAGTTAATTAACTGCGCATAGAGGTTAACTCCTTCAGTACTCTTGAGGGAACAGAGCTTTACAGTGTCAGTCACTAACATACACCGCTTGTATGACTGTGTCACTATATACATATTTAGTTCATTAATATATAATTCACTACTATATCTGCAGGTAACATAAAGCCAGACTATGGTCTATGAGGAAAATGTGTGTGCGCCAGGTTTGGGGGTTCTCTGACTATAGCATTTATCCTGTGCCCCAAGATTTCTGATGGAGGACCTGCTTTTTCAGTATATGAACCCCCTCCCTATACACCATATTACCTCCTGGAATGTCTTCTCAGGATCAGACCAGTTACTTCACCACATCTCAGTGTATCAGAATACTTTAGAAGGTCACCTAATGGGATATTGCTGCGTCTGCAGTCCCAGCCCAGCCAAATATCTCTGTGGGTGCAGTTCTGGAAGCGATATGGCAGTTCTCTCTGATTAATTGTGTTCCAGGTCTGCAGCATTTGTTACAATAAATATGTTTACATGCTGCCATCCACGATTAATTAGTTTCACTGCAACTGCAATGTCATGAAATGTGTCTCTGGGAAAAAAAAGTGCTAAAGAGCCACTGTAATGTGCTACCAATAGGAGCTCGATGTTTTAATTAAGCCTTAAACATTGATACAATTAATATTCAATTATTTAACAAAGCAAGATTCAGTTTTAAACTTAGTGTAAAAGTTTAGACTCAGCTGCTGCTGGTATCCACCCACTATAAGGTCAGTGGGGGAGGTGGCTTTGCCTACCAGGAAACTGCTAAATTTCCAGGCATAATGTTTACAACCAATGCAATAATCTCCATGGGCTGGAGCTTTTGCATATAGAGGCAGTTTCTCAACAATTGATTATTATTTTATCATATCTGATTTATGCCAATGGCTTTAATGACTTTTTCAGGGTGGAAACAAAAACAACCGGAAGTTGATACTCTAATATTTTCAATTAAATATAATATTGAATTTTGATATTGCAAATTAAAAAGGAATTTTACTTATGATCAATGCACAATTAAAAGAACTAGAATAAACTCTTCCCATATACAGTGGTCCTTTAAAAGGACCTTGGCAACTCCAATGTACATTATTTTTAGAAAATCAAGACATTAGAAAATCCTCATGGGTGGGGCCTTGCAGGTACAATTTCTATTATGTTGACAAAAGTGGATAGTGGGCATCAATTCTGAACAGTGAATGGTGACTTTGTTTTACTAGGATGTCAGTTATTAGAAACTCTTATAATGTATAAATTAAATTGTTATTTAATAGAAAATACATTTTTTAAGGGGTCTTTTTTTTAAAGAACACTGGGTATATTTTGGACTAGTCATAGATTTTCAATAATAATGACTTTTTAGCTAACCAAGCTCATGCCTGGTTGTGCAAATTAATGGTCTAACATTGGGGTATGTTATTTTAGCTACCATATTTACAATTCAGCACGCACATGCAACAGAATATTAGAAGATAAAAAGTAGAAACAAATAGCCAGTACAATGTATATTCATTTTTGTGTTCTTAAAAATAATTTATTGATATTAGGATGATAAAGATTTTTCAAAATGTAATTTGAGTGTGCACTTAATTTTCACTTTGGCCGGTCTACGCCTTTGTCATATCTGCACTTTAACCTTTGTAACATTTTAACATAAACTTATTATTAAAGGTTTTGCTGTTGGGCTTTTTCATAGTTTACTGGCTTAACATTCCTGTAAAAAGTATTTAATGGGTGTTTGTTCCAATTCATTATAAGTATTGGTCTACAGACCGCAACTTGCCTGTTATTGTTTATGGACAATGATTATTTGATAAATATTGAACTCAGAGAGCTTTGGTTACCTAGAACGCTTTTTCCTACTGGTTGCTGACTTGTGACATCTATTATCCATCCCAGTTGGCTTTAGAGGTACATTTTAATGTTACAAATCTCTACTCTATTCTCTATTTTTTTACTGGTGAAGCTTAATGTGCATCCGCAGTCAACACAACTAGTAATTTACCTTATAGATAATTTGTAATAGGTGTATTTAATGTGATTGATATGCACAAGAGAGATATTTCAGGAAAGACGGTGGAAGAGAAATGGGGCAGCAAGAGAGAGCAGATTTTTGTCATGGTATCTTTGTCAGGAAGTGGTTGTCCCATATCTAAGGTGGTTCTGAGCTTGCTGATGATTGAATTATTTTTATTTCAGGTGCCCCCCCCTCCCCCTTGTAATGCCACCTCACAGGACACGGATTGTATATTCACGTTCAGCCAGCTCTTCAAGGGAGAGGTTTGTATAATGTCCTTGTAACTCAGTGTACCCCTGTCTGTCATAGTAATGCCACCAATAATTGCGTTTAAGCATTAAAGGGCAACAGCAATGGTCTCCTAATCGGAGCTAGATATTTTAATTAGCCATAATAACATTTCTATTTAATGATATGGAAAAGCAATATTCAATATTGAACTTACTTTCAAACATTAATCTGTAAAACCACAGTTGAACTTCTTGTTTCCATCCAATTGTGAGATCTGACTGGAGGGCAGTCCTATGTGGTCAGACACAAGCATGTGTCTAATTGGAAGCCGATGTCCTTCATTGGCTGGAGACTTGTTGTGCTAAATGGTTAACTTGGCAAGGACACAATCTTAGGTCTGAGCATTTAGCACTGCCTCATAGTCAGAGTTGCTCCTATCCCTCATAAGGATGAAGACAAGCAGCTTATCTGGATATATATAAGTTAATGTGTGAAAGTAATCTTAGTATTGATTCTGCTTTTCTAAATCATTGCATAGGAATTTTATTAATAATCAAAACCTAATTAAAACATCTTGTCCTTTAAGTTCAAAGCAAGACCAAATGGTGTAAAACTGGTGGCATTATTCATTTCCTACATTATTATGTCTGGGTTTTTACCAGTTTTACCCAGTTACAGGGCCATTAACACCCCCTGCTAGTGTCATTGTTCCAGAGTTGGTCTAACTGGAAATGTGTTTGTGTCTTGGACGACTGTATCACTAGTGCATTTCACAATGATGTCTATCATTGCATGGTCTGTAACAATATCCCATACAGTTTTGTGTCTTGTGTCTGTGCACATCAAGTCATACTGTAAATATTGCAGAATACTATCAAATTAAGGAAACATCTTCCATTATGAACTATAACAAATCATAGCACTAGCCAGGGCTCCTCAGCCAGTTTTTATATTATTATTACAAATGTTTTAAAGTCATGCTATAGGGACCATAGCCTTTCTACCATCAATTTTCCTTTAGTAAATAAATGGTGCAATTACCAATCATCAATGTTGAAGAATTCCAAGTGATACATTATCCCATCTTCCACCGAACTGTACACACCTGCCCACTTTGGTAGTGCAGAGGTCTTTATCTTGGCAAGTGCCTGTATATCCCACTCACGTAGACCTCATTAATTTGGGCTTCTTTCCCGTGTATTTTGGGAGCTCTTTGTATTCTGTTCTGTGCTCGAGTCAGGAGATGAATTACACCAGGAATACAATGTATGGCTACATTAGAGAATTGAAAGGTTGAATTATAACCACTGGATGATGCATGTGCGGTGCAGATCAATGGATGATAAACAGCATATTCACAATAAGAGCCCATATTTTATCTTGATTTATGATTCTTCCTGTACTAGCAGGGCTGTAATTGAATATAACAAAGAGAGAAACACATACTGCACTCCTGGTGCGTCAATATATACTATAAAAATTATATTGATATCTAGGCCAGCTAGATGAGGTGAGCAACATTTATTTTTTATTTATTTTGGACGATTTTTTTTACATTACATAAGTTACTGTTTTCTATTAAACAAATTGATCTTTTTCTAATAATCAAGGTTTTTTTTTATATGTAAGATATTATTTTAGTACTTACAAGCAGACTATCTAGAGTTTGGTTAAAGTCTGGGACAACTAGTAGGTGGGGGAAGGGACTAGATGAATGTAATGGGGTAGAAAATGTTGAGAGGATAAGGGATGAATTATCTAGTCATGGGGGAGGAGATGGGGGAGGGTTAGTATAGTCCGTAGGGAGGTATTACTAAGTAACTCAATTACAGAGGCAGCCACTTCAGAAGTACAAACTCATAACATAAGGTGTATGCTTGCTAATGCCAGAAGCTTGCCAGGAAACATGGGAGTGTTAGAATTATTAGCAATTAATGAAAAATGGGATTTAATAGGCATTATAAAGACATGGTGGGATGAATCTCATGACTGGACTGTTAATCTGGATGGTTATAACCTATTTAGGAAAAATAGGGGCAATGGTAAAAAAGGAGGAGGGATTTGTCTGTATGTTAAACCTGAATTTAAGCCTATAGTCAGAGAATATATTTATGCTGGAACTAGCGATAATGTTGAATGTTTGTGGGTAGAGTTAAATAGCTGAGCAGCAAATTCCAAAATAATATTAGTTGGAGTATGCTATAAACCCCAAAATATAATTTAAAGTGAGGAAATGCAATTATTGTTACATATTGGAATTGCAGCTAAGCATGGTCAAGTTCTAATAATGGGAGATCTTAACTACCCTGAAATAAACTGGATGATTTAGACCAGCAGTTCAGCTAAGGGGAGCAGGTTCTTGAGTACACTCAGGGATCATTATCTGGCCCAGGTTATACAAGAACCTTCTAGAAATGAGGCTTTATTGGATTTAGTTATCACAAATAATATTGATATGGTATCAAATGTCGAAATAGGGCAACCTTTGGGAAACAGTGATCACAACACAGTCTCATTTGAGATTAAAATTAAAAAAACAACTGTAAGGGGCCAACAAAAACTCTTAATTTTAAAAGGGGAGATTTTAATGACAGCAATACAAAGTATAGACTGGGGCAAAGAACTGATAGGTAAAAATACTGAACATAAATGGACAACGTTCAAACCTTTACTAAATATACTTACGTATCACTATATACCATGTGAGAATAAAAGCAAAAGGAGTAAATTACTTCCAATGTGGCTTAACAATGATTTAAAGATCAAGATACAGAGCAAAAAATATTCCTTTAAATTATACAAACAAGAGGGGACAGAGACTGCTTTACATAAGTTCAAGGAAATCAACAAGGTTTGCAAAAGGGCTTTTAGACTGGCTAAAATAGAAAAAGTTGGTTGCAAAGCAGAGTAAGACTAACCCTAAAATGTTCTTTAAATACTTTAATGGGAAGAAGGCCAGGAAGGAAGCTATAGGAACATTACAATGTGACCCAGGCCGTCTGATAATTAGTGCCCAGGAATAGGCAGATGAGCTGAATAAATTATTTTCTTCAGTATACACAATGGAGGTACTAGTGGTTGGGGCACTTCAACATAATGGGGCTACACTACCTTTACTAAATAATTGGTTAACGCAGGAAGAAATCCAAAAGAGGCTGGAAAGAATAAATGCTAATAAAGCCCCAGGTCCTGATGGAATACATTGAAGGGTATTGAGGGAACTGGAGTCTGTAATAGCCAAACCATTATATCTAATTTTTCAAGAATCAATCAACACAGGGTCTCTACCAGATGACTGGAGAAAAGCAGAGCTGATACCTATATTTAAGAAGTGAGCAAGAGCAAATCCAGGAAATTATAGACCAGTGAGCATCACTACTGTAGTGTGAAAGCTTTTATAAGGGTTAATAAGGGATAATATACAAGAATATGTATTTTTGAACAGGATTTTCAGTAGGAGTCAACATAGTTTTATGAGGGATAGGTCATGTCAAACAGGTTAGTAGGAACCTGGATCAAGGCGTTTCAGTGGATGTAGTATTTTTGGATTTTGCAAAGGCTTTTGATACAGTGCCACATGGAAGACTATTGTACAAACTAAGGGATAAAGGAATTGCAGTAAATATCTGACAGGAAGAAAAGGATTGTGGTAAATGGAACATACTCCGATTGGACGAATGTGGTAAGTGGGGTTCCTCAGGGTTCAGTATTAGGTCCTCTCCTTTTTAACATCTTTATTAATGACTTAGAAGTAGGATTGGAAAGCATTGTCTCATTTTTGCTGATTACACTAAGTTGTGCAAGGTAATTAAATCAGATAATGATGTACTTTCCCTCCTAAGGGATTTACATAAATTAGAGAAATAGGCGACTAAATGGCAGATGAGATTTAATACAAATAAATGTAAAGTTATGCATCTGGGAAGGAAAATAGCTGTGCAATTTATTTTCTTAATGGAGCAAATCTAGGGGTATCAGATATTGAAAGGGATTTGGGAGTGCTTGTGGACAACCACCTAGGTAACAGTGCTCAATGCCAAGCAGCATCTGCAAAGGCAAATAAAATATTAGCATGTATTAAGAAGGCTATAGAAGCAAGGGAAGCAAATATAATTCTGCCACTGTACAAATCCCTGGTACACCCTAATTTGGAATATGGAGTCCAATTCTGGGCACCACTTCATAAAAAGGACATATTCGAGCTGGAACAGTTACAGAGAAGGACAACAAAACGAATAAGGGGAGTGGAGGGGCTAAGTTATGAAGCTCCACCTTAAAGAAAGAAAAGGGTTCTTCAAAGTAAGGGTAGTTAATCTGTGGAATTCTCTTCCAAAGGAGGTGGTGACAGCAGATTTGATAGATAACTTTAAAAAAGGGACTGGATATATTTTTAATTAAAAAGGGCATTCAGGGTTATCCTGGTTAATAAGAGAGAGAGTATTGATCCAGGGAGGAATCCGATCGCCAGTATCTGGTGTCAGGAAGGAATAACATTTTTTCCCTTTTGAGACGATTGGCTTTCACTAGTTTTTTTTGCCTTCCTTTGGATCAATTAACAACTAATCCACATATTGCAGTTCAGAGAAGATCTTAAAAGGTTAAACTTGATGGACTAAAAGTATTTTTCCAACCTCCATTACTATGTAACTATGTAAACTATAGAGATACTATAATAATAAGGAGTAAGGAAGGAAAGTAAGTAGTAAAGGACCAGTGGACCAGGAGTATAGTAAAACCAACAAGTTGCTTGATTATGCAATGCCTTGCAAAAGTATTCACCCCCTTGGCATTTTTTCGAGTTTTGTTGCCTCACAACCTGGAATTAACATGGATTGTTTGGCGGATTTGCATCATTTAATTTACAGAACATGCCCACAACTTTGATGATTTTTCATTTATTTTTTATTGTGAAGCAAATAACAAATAGGACAAAATAACAGAAAAAGTCAATGTGCATAACTATTCACCCCCCTAAAGTCAATATTTTGTAGAGCCACCTTTTGCGGCAATCACAACTCCAAGTTGCTTTGGATAAGTTTCTAAAAAGTCAAATAAAGTAAAGGGGAAGCTGGAAGAGAGAAAGATGTTAAGAGAAGAGAAAGAGAGAAATGAGAAAAGAGGCACAAGGAGAATAGAAAAGAAGAGATGGAGATGGAGCTGAAACAGAAGAAAAGAGAAGCCTGCAGCCCTTTCACATCCAAGGCAGCCTAGTTGGTGTTTTGGGAAACTGTGAATGTCAACCACCAAAAAAGAAGAGGAGAGGATGTTGTTTGAAATGATTGCCCACTCTTCCCTATTAGCAATACATTCGGTGGTAAATATATGTTTTACCCCTCTTCATTACTTTAAATGCATCTGATGAACCAATTCCCATCCAAAGCGAACTGGGATCTGTAACAGCATAAAGTGGCTAGTCTATGGAACAGCCTTTACTGAATACCTGTAGTCTTTGCCAGTTTCAAGGTATCCACAACAAGTGATATATCCAAAAGACGAACAAAATAGTCTTACAGTAGTTGACAAAATACTGAAGTCACACATTTGTTTTCATGCATTTAGTAGAGCAGGTTTCAAACATTACACATTTTGCTTTGCATGAAAAATTGCTGCAGTTGTTAGATTTTTTTTTTTAACTGACCTATCTTACATGCTTTTGTACCACACCCAGAACCACCTTGGGCTTCGTTTGACTGTGTCAGCTACAGCCACTAGAGGGACTAACTGATTTTTCCATAGAGCACCATAACTCAGCTGGTGCAGTGTTTTGACCCCCTTAACTACAGTTAATAAGAAGGAGCACTATCAGACATACTTCAACTCGATTTATTCCTCCTAGGGCAGATTTAATTGTCTACTCTGAAGACGAAATATACTGTATATCACTGGCCGTGTCATGTCTATCTATTTGATAAGTTGAATTCAGAAATTAGTTGAGCAAAAAAGATAAACCAGAATATGAATATTATTCATTTTAATACATTTAATGAAGAATATGATTAAAACTGACCATTCAAATTCAAATACTGACTGTTTCTCAAATAGTTGCCAAGTTTCGTATGTATGGGACCTATATATAAAGCAGAGATACATTTAAATAGCCCCTATAGAAATCATGGTAGATATGGATAATTCACTCCAGTTTTTAACCCCATTTATCCACACTTTAATAAATATAACCCATTATAATTGCTAACATTTTTGGATATCCTCATAGGTTCTTAGCATTTCGGCCAACTGAGATCCATCCATCACCAGTGTAATAGTTTTGGTTCTAGCGTTTACAGTATGTGTACTTCTAATCCTAGTTTACCAAACTTCCTCCCAGAAATTGGCAGTAGTTACAATTAGGAAAAAACAATCTCCTTTATAGAATATAAAAAGATCATAGTGGTAATTCCAATAGAGTGAGTGTTGATGGAAAGCTCTAACTTGGAACATTATGACGTCTTCTACTGTTGTCAAGGATTAACCGAAAAAATGTTCAACAGGGCCGTTGAATGAAAGACGTAACAGAGCACTGAATTTTCCACAAGTAGTTTATAATTAGAGAAAAAATAAATGTGATACCCCGTTGGACTCTTAAGGCTTCCATGTAATTTTTCCCCCGAAGTTTTGTATGAGAGGGGAGTTTCAATTCCTGGAGGTAACGTCTTGCAGTACTGAGACCACAAGCAGTCAGCTTCTGTAACTGTGAGGGAAAGGGTGTGGTATTAGATAAAATCAGATCCAATTATCTTCCCTCCTCCCCATCCTTTCCTGTACTGATAACAAAGCATTAGCCACTTTGCTTCAGCTTCAGCAAGTGATGCAACAAAGGCAAGATGGAATTCTGATTATTTTAATGTTTTATGTCCATGGCTTACACACTTCTTAATGTTTTGTTTTCTTCAACAACAGTGGTCCATAAACAAAATTAGCAATTGTGGTTAGGGTTCGGTGCTTTCACCTCTGCGACCTGGGTTCAATTAAAGTCAGGGCTTTAAGAGGTCACATCCCTCTGAAGCCAAGCATGGTTGGGCTTGGTCAGTACTTGGATGGGAGACTACCTAGGAATACCAGGATCTGTATGCTGTGGCCCACTGGAGAAGGAACTGACAACCCACTCCAGTATCTCTGCCACGAATATCAAGTGGATCAGGATGGTGTGTTACGGTCCATCAGGTCATGGAGAGTCAGACACGACTGAATGACGAAAACACACACAACAGCTATGAAAATAAAATAATTTTCTTCGAAAATCTTAATTTTTGTATATAGATAGTTTCCATCTTGTTTGACTTGAGGACGAGATAGAGGGTGACCAAAACAGTGGAGGAAGAGATGAAGGGAGAGAGACAGTAGGCATTTTTATATCATTGGAGGTTTTAGGTATTGACACCTGCTCCCTTTCTCCCATGGGATCGGAAGCAGAAAGCTTGCTACTGCAAATGCCACTCTCATACATGCAACTTTCGGCAAAGGATCATGGATGCCTCCAGTGTCCAGCAGAGACATCAACATATACTTGTACTAGTTTAAACTTCCTTTAGTTATACAGAAATTATAACAATGTCATTTGGTTTGTGGCAGTAAAGGATGGATGAGGGTGAGTCAATTCAGTTGAATGATTGTGAAAATGAAGGAGAAGATCATACCTAGATGAATAAGGAGAAGAGAGGAAGAGAGATGGTGCCTGGGGATAAATAGGAAGGAGATATTAAGAAAATCGAGGTAGCAAGAGGGTACATGGAGGGAGAGGAGATATAGGGATCCCCTGAGTAAAACATTGAGTGATGGGACAGAAATAAACAAGTAGAAGAATATGGACAAGTATTGAGAAATAAGTGAAAGGATAGCGACAGAAAAGAATGAAGGGAAGGGGAAGATGGCGGAGAGGCAAATGTTAACAGAAGGGAAACAGGGAACTGACAAAATAGGTACAAGGGGAATAGAAAGAGAGAGAGGGAAATGGAGATGAAACAGAACAAAGAAACTTGACTCAAGCTAACGTTGTTGGTGTTCTGGGAAATCAGATCTTGCTGTGAATGTCAACCACCAAGAAAGAAGAGGAGAAGATATTGTTCTTGGAGTCTTGATATCTTCAAAGATTTGGGGTCACAGGTGCCATCCAAGGAATGTGGGATGCACAAAGCAGTTGTTTCAGTCATCCCAATTGGCCATGAAGAATGTAAAGGATGCCATAATGTTGTAAAGAGACGCCATCATTCCAAAGGTTGCTTAACCACTTAATATATATATTACATCCTAGACCTCACTGGATTGAACGCTGTTCTGGTTCTTATTCTATGTATCTTCACTGATGTCTCCATGTTTAAGATATGAGACCTACTAGAGCTTTCATGCTGTGGTGTGCTTATCAGCTATGTTGGTGAGTTGCTGCCACATTGTCTCTGAGGGCATTGTGCTGTGGATTATGTCACTGCCTGAAAGCCAAGCAAACTTCCTGTTTCAAAAGAGGCCTGCCAGGGAGCACAGGTGAGACAAAAGGTGTATTTTACAGAAACAGTTAATGGTTTTGCTAGTCTACAAATTACATGGTTTTATAACAGTTTCCTATTAAAGAGAGAATATACCAAAACATATTTGAAAATTCAAAAAGAGGAAAATAAGTATTGAAAATGGAAATACAGGAGTTTAGAAAAATGGTTGTCTGTGATGACATATGATCTAATATATATAATATTATTTGTGTCAACAGGCAAACTGTGGGAAGGTACATAACACTGTGCCAATTAAAAAAGAGTCTGATCTGAATTACAGTGCTGGAGGGTGGCCATGGTCTTTATGCCATGTCATTAAATCAGACAAAAAAGGGCTATAAACCGAATGTTTTCTTTTTGTTTGATTCTACTCACTATTTAATGGTGGGCTAATATTCTATATAACAACAATTTCTCAGACTATCTTTAATCTCAGGTCTGAGGTTGAAGGGGCAATAGACCCAAAATTATAACTAGACTTCAGTATTAAGCCTGTAATCTTTATCTATAAGATGTCATTATGTTCTGAAAAATGTTGTTTGTGACCTTGCATAAACTATTTATGTATAATCTACCCAATAAAAATTGATTGAGCAAAAAAAAGTAGATTTCAGATAAAACAATATGCTTGGTTTTAACACTTAGAATCAAGTAAAATGATGACTTTGACAAATTTGGTTGCCAGTGTATGAGCTGGGAGTATTGGATGGGTTATATGAGACTAACTGGGAATGTGTCTTTGGATTTTATGTATTCTTACTCTTCATATTTTCCTGTATTACAATATCTGTGTGATACGCAACTCCATTGACTTGAATAAGAAAATAAGAAATTAATAGGCCCCATCGTTTTTAACAAGGCCTGAGGCTTAATGCCCCCCTCCCCCCAATCCTATTGGGGGTCGTGGGAATCACCTGTGGGCCTAGCTGAAGGTCTCCCTTTTCCCCATGGGTCTAACACATGCACTGCAGAGTAATCTGAAGATCAAACTATAAGCAATTTAATCAAAGGCAAGTAGAGTGCTCACACTACTACAAATCGGCTTTCCCAAAAGTGTAGGCTGACAGTGAGGACATGTGGTGATACATTTTTTTAGCTGCGGACGGTTCTTTTCGTCGACCAAGCCTAACCCAGCCTAAGCTGCGGCTCCTCCCCTTGATTCTGATTGGGAGATGCATCTATCTGATATTACTGCAGACCAGAGAGCATGTGCTAGCTTTATCGAAGTTCTTCTTTGACAAATTGTCACATGTGCTCTGGTCCAGGAATGCCTCATCCTCATGTATAAAAAAAAATACAATGAAGCTAGCCGCAATAAATGCTGCAGTAACCCAGACAGGAGGGGGGAAAGTGCCATTCTGACACTTAAAGTGTAAGAGAAATCACTCATAAAAAATACATATATATATTGACAGAAAGAATAAGAGGCCAGCTCAAAGACTGAATGAAGAAATAAATCTTTAAAATAATAAATATGTGTTTAATAGATGAAATATTTAAACAGGTGCAACTTCCAGGTGCTTAACACCACATTAGCTACTTTAGCACTTTCAGAGGTTCTCTTTTGGGCAACTCAGTATATGGCTTCTAAGCTACGTTGGGTTGTTACAGCATGCAGTCTATAGTTGTTCAGTGTGGGCCAAGGTGCTATCAAGTGCCATTACAATTATCATATTGTTTTTAATTTGGATTTAATATATAGACTTGTTTAGTTTCTAATTAGCACTGTAGCCTTTTTTGCAGGTTACAGGCCTTACAGGATGTTAGAATCACTAAAACTCTAAATCGCTATTCAATACCGCAGTCTAAAGCCCGAAAATCTTCACCCTTAACTTGCAATCGCGCAAATCGGCAGTAATTTTGCGTTCGCGAATAGAAGCCACACACGTAACAAGCAAAGTTTGCAAATCGGCAATGATTTTTTTACGGTCGGGAATATAAGCCGCACCCGTAACTCGCAAGCTCAAAAATCGGAAAAAAGGTGCAGCTTATATTCGGATCAATACGGTATATAATATACTAGTACAGACAGTTTATGTGTACATAAAGTACATCAATGAAACCTTTCGATTAATCTATCAATTCTGAAAACTTTTCCAACAATTAAATGCTTGACCGCCCATCATGCCAAAGTACCTTTCCTCTATTATTTTTTCATAATTTCTAATTTTAACAAAATCAAATTAACTTTAACAAATACAAAATTGTTAATATATTCCCAAGAATCCCCCCAAAAAATAATGCACATATAAATCTGTAAACTCACATTCATCTAAATTAAATAGCTTAGCTCATTAACCAGCACTGAGACCCCAGCCCCCTCAATCGTACATCACCTCCTGAAGATTGAGAACTACTCATCAATAATTTAAAAATGATTGAAATACTGAAATAAACCCTCTAGAGAAAACTAATGGCATATTTTGAGATTACCCCCACCCCCACATCATTTGAAAGGGGTGAAAAACTGCTCATCAGGGAACAAAAACAAAGGTTCTTGAGTATCCCATTTATGTTGTAAGTTTAAGTAATAATACTGTACACCTTTTGTGTTTATCTATAGTGCCACGTCACCAACTAGGAGGATGGCATCCCCGGAACCTCTAACGGCTCTGTCTCGTTGGTACCTCTATGCAATTCATGGGTACTTTTGTGAGGTAATGTTTACAGCAGCGTGGGATTTTGTGGTCAACTACAACTGGAAGTTCCCTGGAGTCACCAGCGTTTGGGCTCTCTTTATATATGGCACATCCATCCTCATTGTAGAAAAAATGTACTTGTATTTAAAAGACAGATGTAACATCTTTATAAGATGTTTTATTTATACCTTATGGACATATACCTGGGAATTCACCACAGGTTTTATTTTACGACAGTTTAATGCCTGCCCATGGGACTACTCTCAGTTTGACTTTGACTTTATGGGTTTGATCACACTGGAATACGCCATCCCATGGTACTGCGCAGCCTTCATGATGGAGCAACTCGTCATCAGGAACACCCTACGCTTACGGTTTGATGAACATGCAGAACCAGGCTCTCCAAACCTGACATCTCTATCGTTGGCTAATGGACATGTCAAACGTGACTAAGGCTCTGTAACAACCACCAAGGAAAAAGTTACAAGTAAGGAACAAATGTTCCCAAATTTTAAATGCTCATGCTGTATAGCCAAGATTATAGCTCGCATGAAAAAAAATTCTTAGTACCACTTTGTTTCTGGCTGCAAGAAAACGTGTCAAAAGCTTCACGTTGAATCTAGAACTGTGATTTTTTTTTTTTTTTTAAACAATGGACACATTTTACTTACATTTCACTCCATTGACAAAGTATAGCCTACCATGCAAAAACTAGGAACCCAATGGAGAGGTTGACTAGAATAGGTCTACCTTGTAGAGAATGGCTCTTAAAAAGATGCGGTGCTTGCAAATAATACCTCCCAAGAGGACATTCTCCAAAGAATGGTTCTGTCCATCAAGATTATGGACTCTCACAATGAAAGTAGAGATGTCTTGTCTCCAAGTGGTTCCATTGTCTTCCCACCACCATAAATCATAACATTTAAGAGCGATTACCTTCTGGATATACATAAACCTTTACCTATATTCTTCATTCTGAAGCTAAGTAGAACTTGTATGTATCTGCTTGTTGAATGCTAGCATTCTGAATAAAAATACCGGCTGATTGGCCAACCACTCAGGTCTTCCCACTTTTAGCAGCTGTTGGAGGTCGATGATCAGCTTTTTGCTCTTGCAAGACAAGGCCAATACCAGCAAGAGTTGGCTTGCTTTCTTTAAAACTCTTTACCGTCTAGGGTCAAGCACAGCTATGTTAAAGACTTTCCATACATTATTGCCAAGAAATGGACATGAATACACAACAATGCTTCTTATATATAATAAGCGTTGGCCTTAAAATGCCTTGTCAACTACAATAATTAAAGCTGTTTGCAAAGAATGCTTCTAATACAGTCACTCCGGAGGAACTGTTCTTGCTCTCTGGGATTTACATGCTGCTTATGCACTGTAAGCTACTGGGAAATACATAAAGTATTATAATTGTTTACTTGACTGCAATGAGAAAGAACGATGCTAGCAGGATTGAAACGATAACCGTGTCATAAGAAAGATATAATGTAAATATTTCCGTACTATTTACCAAACCATATATTTGCAAGTTATAACTCTGCACTTAAACCTTGCAACAGCCTTGCTTTGCTATGATACAACATAATAGTGTAAGGGCATAATCAGGAAACTTGGATTGCTGGCCATTTTCATAAATTCTATTTATTGAACTACGTGGCATGCAGCTGCTTAAATTATTCCATAGCTATTGATCAAAGTGCATTGAAAGGTGCATCGGTGCTGCGCTCATTTGAATTATGGCAAATCCATTTAAATATAGAGACCAAGCTCTTTTGGAAAGGGTTAAGCAATAAGGATGAAGTAGATTTTTTTCACAACCCTGCTATTTCACAAAGTGAGAGAGTGACTTTAACGCTAAAAGAGCAGAAATACTCTATCATTAACTGGACCACTTAACATACACATAGAGTAGAGGTTTTACACAACCTTTTTAGCTAGTAACATAAAATCAGAAAAATAAAATATTTAAAAATGTATTACGCACTGACTTGTGTATTTATTTCTGGGATAATTATTTTTTTTTTAAAGATAATGAATTATTGAACGACTACTAGGATTACATTTGTTTCTATATGTTCTTTTGAATAACTAAATTTGATAATGGGAATAATGTTTTTAGAAAGTAAAACATCAAACAGCCTTTACATTTTATTATTTATGCCAAATTATTTTTTTTACTAAGTCAGCTGATTCTGACTATTGCTTTCTGAGGAGGTTGTGTCCTTGTAAACTAATTAACTTTTTATGAGCTCTATTGAGAGAAATGGCAGTTGTAGATGCCACATTGTGCAAATAGATATTTCCCATGCAATCAAAATCTCCTGCCACCTCGTGAAATATATCACACAGCAGCACAATAAGTCACAAATTAAAAGATGTCATCTTTTTTATTGTCCATATTAAAAATGCATATTTTCTGAGATTAGCTGTGTGATTTGAAGTGATGATATGAAAGTTTTTAAAAATATTTTATATTAAATTGCTGAGAGATAGCGGTGTTAAAAAAAAAGATGATTAATGAAACATAGATGCTTGTAAATTAGCTTTTTAAAGCTTTATTCAGCACATCAACAAAATAGTACACTATCTCTTTAAGGTAAGTCCAGTCTATCTATCTATCTATCTATCTATCTATCTATCTATCTATCTATCTATCTATCTATCTATCTATCAGTCTATATATATATATGAATTTATCTATCTATCTATCTGTCCGTCCATCCATTGGTGGAGCTAGTGAATAGAGGGCACCCGGTGCAAAAATATTCCCCCCCCCCCCCAAAGAGGAGGAGCAAACAAATGTTTTGACCTGCACCAGGCCCTCCTCCAGTGCTATATAACTATATATATGTATATATATATATATATATATATATATATATATATATATATATATATATATATTTAAACTAAGTTTTCTTGTAAAAAATATTTTAAGTTAAAATGTTCCTCTTCTGCAGTGAAGTGGACCCCTGCAACCCCCGCAGCAGCACCTTTCAGCCCACAAACCCCCAGTAGCACCATTCACCCTCCAAGCAGCTCCATTTAGCTCCACAATGACCCCAGCAACACCATTCACCCCCCAGCAGCCCCCAGTAGCATCATTCACCTCCCACCAGCAGCACCATTTAGCCCCACAATTTCACCAGCAGCCCCATTTAGCCCCCAAACGCCCCCCCCCCCCACCAGCAACACATTCACCCCCAGCAGCACCATTCACCCCCCAGCAGCACTATTCAGCCCCCAAACCCCCCTCCCAGCAGCACCACAAGCACCCTCCACAGAAACACCATTCATCCCCCAGCAGCCCCATTCATTCCCAGCAGCACTATTCAGCCCCCATCAGCACCATTCACCATTCACCCCAGGCATCTAGTCTATTTCGTAGCCGCATCCCATCAGAATAGTGGGGCTGAGAGCTGTGCCACAAAGAGCTGTGCAAAAAATGTAATGCAGGCAAATAACTATTTCCACTTCCGAAGTTCTGTCGGTGCGCCTTATGAGCCAGAACGGAGGTGGAAATAGTTCTCTCCCCGCAGTACACCCCCACTGTTCTGACGGGAATGCGGCTACGAAATAGAAAAGGACCACCCCCAGCAGCAATATTCACCCCCAGCAGCACTATTCACCCCCCAGCAGCACTATTTAGCCCCCAGCAGCACCATTCACTGCCAGCAGCACAATTCAGCTCCCAACCCCCCAGCAGCTCCATTCACCACCCAGAAGCCTCATTCAACCCACAACCCCCCAGCAGCACCATTCAGCCCCACAACTACCCCAGCAACACCACACACCCCAAGCAACACTATTCACCCCCTTTACCTCCATCAGCACTATTTACCCCCAGCAGCAACATTTATTCAGCCACCATTCACCTCCAGCAACACCATTAACACCCCAGCAGCACCCCTTTACGCCCAGAAGCACCATTCACCTCCTGCAACACCATTCACCCCCCCCCCCAGTAGCACAATTCAGCCTCCAACCCCCACCCCCCCAGCAGCCCCATTCAGCCCCTAGCAGCCCCACAACCCCCCCAGCAACACCATTCATTCCCCAGCAGCCCAATTTACCCCCAGCAGCAACATTTATTCAGCCACTATTCACCTCCAGAAACACCATTCACCCCACAGCAGCTCCGTTCCCATTAGTCAGAGGCTGGATATGCAGGGCAGGGGAATTCCTAATTATGTTATGTGACCCTGCAGTATGAAGCACAGGCAGGGGAAGGATATTCAGCCTCTGACTAATGGGAACCGGCCCACGGAGCTCAGTGCACAAGAGGAGGGGTCTGAATGCCGCCAGCAGCACCACTCAGCTCCCAACCTTCCCCCCAGCAGCCCCATTCACCCCCTAGAAGCCTCATTCAACCCACAACCCCCTAACAGCACCATTCAGCCCTACAACTCCCCCAGCATTACCACAACCCCCCAGCAACACCATTCACCCCTGAGCAGCCCCCTTCACTCCCAGCAGCACCATTTACCCCAAGCAGCAACATTTATTGAGCCACCATTCACCTCCAGCAACACCATTCACTCCCAGCAGCTCCATTTACCCCCAGCAGCACCATTCACCTCCTGCATCACCATTCACCCCCCAGCAGCACCATTCAGCTGCCCCCCCCAGCAGCCCAATTCAGCCCCCAGTAGCCCCATTCACTCCCAGCAGCAACGTTAACCCCCAGTAGCCCCACAACCGCCCCAGGAACACCATTCACCCGCCAGCAGCCCCATTCACCTCCAGCAGCAACATTTACCCCCAGCAGCAACATTCATTCAGCCCCCATTCACCTCCAGCAACACCATTCACACCCCAGCAGCACCACAACTCCCCAGCAGCTCCATTCCCATTAGTCAGAGGATGGAAATCCTTCCCCTGCCGGCTGTATGAACCTCCGGCAGGGGACGGATACCCAACCTCTGACTAATGGGAACCGGCCCACGGAGCTCAGTGCACAGGAGTGGGGGCTGAATGCCGCACCATTGAGCCGCCAGCAGCCCCATTCTCCCCCTAGAAGCCTCATTCAACGAACAACTCCCCTAGAAACACCACAACCCCCCCCCCCAGCAACACCATTCACTCCCCAGCAGCCCCCCTTCACCCCCAGCAGCACAATTTAGCCCCAGCAGCAACATTTATTCAGCCACCATTCACCACCCAGCAACACCACAACCCATTAGCAGCTCCATTTACCCCCAGCAGCACCATTCACTTCCTGCAACACCATTAACCCCTCTGCAGCACCATTCATCTCCAGCAGCAACATTTATTCAGACACCATTCACCCCCCAGCAGCCCCCCTTCACCTCCAGCAGCACCATTTACCCCAGCAGCACCATTTACCTCCTGCAACACCATTCCCCCCCAGCAGCACCATTCAGCCTCCAACACCCCCAGCAGCCCCATTCACCCACACCAGCAACATTTACCCCCAGCAGCAACATTTATTCAGCCACCATTTACATCCAGCAACACCATCCAGCCCCCAGAGTCTGGATATGATGTCACATGACCCTGCAGTATGAAGCACAGGCAGGGGAAGGATATCCAGCCTCTGACTAATGGGAACCGGCCCACGGAGCTCAGTGCACAAGTAAGAGGATGGGGCTGAATGGGCCTGCTGGGGGACCAGAGAGCAAGGGCCCCGGCACAACGCACAGTTGCACCGGTGATAGATCCGCCCATGTATATATCTATACACAACTACCAGACTGAACACAGAGGTGCCATTTATTATAAGAATTTTCATCATACCCCAACTTAGTTTTAATTAATACTGGATACACATAATACTACCAACTGTTTTCGACATTAACTCATTCTTGAGATATACACCATATTGTGGCTCCGTTATGCTAATAAGTTACATTGTACAACCGTAATTTGTTTATGTGCTGGTAAAAGTTATCTCCCAAGGTAATATCATACAATTAGATATCTTCTTCTATGCCATGGGTGTCCAAATTCGGTCCTAGAGGGCCACACACATGCCTGCATTTGAGGAAAACCCTGTTGTGCACAGGTCAGTCAAGCACCTCTTCAGTCATCCTGATTGACTCACCTGTGCACAGAAAGGATATCTTTAAATCCAGGCTCAGGTGCGGCCCTCCAGGACCGAGTTTGGACACCCCTGTTCTATGCTAACGAAGCGCACTATGAAACAATTTAGAGTAAAGAGCAATGTTGAAAGTGTATAGTCTATAGCCGAATTCGCTCATTGTAGGGCTTGCGCAGTACTTAAGCTGCATTGATCGCAGAAGAAGCTCATTGCAGGGCTTGCGATGACAGTTACACACACGAACCACACCAGGCACTAAGGACTATGAAAATAAAACCAATGCCAGTCAGAGCTCGTCACGCAAAGATTCAGCAGACACATAGAGGAGAAAGACACAGGGGGGAGATGCTGGAAAGAGCCACGTGGCATTCCCAAGAACAAAACTTGCAGGTTAACGAACCTTGCAATGAGTAGGCGGGAGGACAGGCTCGCAATGAGCGCTCAACGCTGGGCTCACGATGAGCACCGCGATTGGGAGAGGCGTGCAATGAGCGCCGAAGGTGATCACTGCAAAGCAGAAAGTTGAAGTACACAGGGGGAGAGGATCGTGATCAGCGCCGAAGGTGCTCAGAGGAGCAAAAGACTCACATTGTGTGGCAAACAGCATTGGCAGCCTTACAATTTTATTCCTGTCATTTTTGACAGGCAATTTCCTAGTAATGAGTATAATGTATAGTAGGTTTTGAATGTTCCCATCCTTTTTATGCAGGAAATGCTATAAAGAAAAAATATATTGAGAAAGTGGGAAATAGGAAATTGAAGAGGAAAATGGAACAGATGAAAAGGGAGAGGAGTAGGAAAGAGGGTATATAAGGGGGGGGGAGGAGATACGAGAGATTAAAGTGGGATTGGTGGAATGGAGAAGGAGACATTATGGTATGGGGATTGGATAGAGATGGGGAGGGTATGTAGGGAAAAGAGGGAGAGAAAGTAGTTAGGAGAGATCAAAGAGGGATTAGTGGGACAGAGAAATTATGGTATGGGGATTGGATAGAGATGGGGAGTGTCACAACCTACTATGATGATGGGATCTAGAGTATCCTAGTACTCTTATTCCCAGTAGGTTTAGACCTAAGTTTGGGTGACTCTAGACCTATGGACAGTCTTTGACGGTACAAAGGCATAAGTCCCAGCTGCTGTGGTAGTTTTCCTGGGAGCACCTTAGTAGGGAGTCAGAACAAGCTCCTCTACAAGCATATGCCTCTGGGTCAATAATACATGCTTAGTCAAAGTATGAAAATTAAGAACAACTTTATTTTGGAAACACACAGTATTTAAGAACTTTTCAACATAGTAGGGATAGGGTCTACCTGAGGTCAGCCCCTATTGGCCTTTGGCCAATCACATATGGTCATGTCCTGGGAATCATGAGTCCCCTCCCAGGTCCGCCCACTAGGTGTGGCTAACAGAGTCATTTGGCTTCTGACCACCAGAGGGAAAGCACGTCCTGACTCTCTCCTGGGTCCGCTGCTAAGAACTAAGAAGCCCCCTGGGGAGATAGTGCCTCTGTGGCTGTGGGGATCCCATTGTTCATTATCCCTTAAGTGTGTGTACACAAGGGATTAGCCTTTGGGGCCAGATCTCCCTGACAAGATGTATGTGGCAATGTGTGCATTAGAATTACTCCCTACTGTAAGACATCATCACATATAGTATTCCACACACTGTCAGTCTGGTCACGTAAAAGCGCGAAAGCTCACCCAACATAAAACCGCCTACTGCCCTCATAGGATATGGGAGTGGGGTAGGGTTTCCACATCAATCCCTCTCATGCATTAATAACTTTTATTGATAATGATGTGAACCCTGCTCCTCTCCCTAGACAACAATCACAACAATATACCATTATAGCATTATACCAGTGGCTCTGTGCACTCAAACCCCCCGTTATCATCTCCACTGGCAACAGCCTGTGGCAGACATCAGTCCAAGTCTGAGATGGGCGCCAATTGAGCCATGTCAATTACCCCCCCAAGTACAGATGTAGGCATCCGGTACTCCAGGATGGCTATCTGGACTGACAGTCAGGGCTCTAGTTGGCGCGACAATCCATCTGCTTTCTGGTGGAATTTCCCTTTGCGGTGTTGTACGGTGAAAGTAAAAATTTGTAGGGCTAAACTCCACCTCAGTAGTCGGCCATTCTCTCCAGCCACTTTAGATAACCAACAAAGAGGGTTATGGTCTGTGGTGACTGTGAACTGTCTTCCGTACAGGTAGTGCTGTAGTTTGCGTAGAGCCCAGACTACTGCTAAACATTCCTTTTCTATAGTTGCATAGGCTGTTTCTCGTTGCAGTAGTTTCCTACTAATATAGGCCACTGGGTGCTCAACTCCCTGGTTGTCTGGCTGACTCAATACTGCCCCTATGCCATACATGGAGGCATCAGTCTGTACTACGAAAGGGCGGTTATAGTCTGGGGCAGCCAGGACCGGGGAGCAGGTCAGAGCATCCTTCAATGTTTGGAAAGCCGACTGGCACGCAGAAGTCCAATTCACTTCACTGGGTAGTTTCTTCTTGGTGAGATCCGTCAGGGGTTTGGCTGTGCTGCTGAAATCGGGGATACATTTTCGGTAATACCCAGTAGTACCTAGGAAAGCCATCACCTGCTTTTTAGTTTTAGGAGTGGGCCAAGCTGCTATTCCCTCTACCTTGGCGGGTTCGGGTCTTAACTTCCCATTCCCCACCCAATGACCTAGGTATTGCACTTCTGCTCTAGCCCATTGGCATTTGTCAGGTCTTATGGTCAACTTAGCTTGGTGAATTGCCTGCATAATTCGGCTAATGTGCCTTATATGGTCCTCCCAAGTCTGGCTAAAAATGGCTATATCATCCAGGTAGGCCTGGGCATACTCTTGGTGCCCTTGCAACAATGTGTCCACTAGTCTCTGGAAGGTAGAAGGAGCATTTTTAATCCCAAATGGCATTACTTTGAACTGGAAGAGTCCAAAGGGGGTGATAAAGGCAGACTTCTCCTTTGCAGTCTCTTCTAAAGGGATCTGCCAATATCCTTTAGAGAGATCTAAAGTGGTTAAATATTTGGCGGTACCTAGCCGGTCCAACAACTCGTCCATGCGTGCAACAGGGTAGCATCTGTTTTGGTTTTATCGTTCAGCCTACGGTAATCCACGCAAAAATGAGTGGTTCCATCTTTTTTGGGCACCAATACTACTGGAGATGCCCAGGGACTACTGGATTCTTCTATCACTCCCAACTGTCGCATAGTGCGTAATTCTGCCTGAATGTTGGCCCTAACTGCCTCCGGTACCCTGTAGGGGGGTTGCTTTAAGGGGGCACATTCCCCAGTTACTACTGGGTGGACAGCTAAGGGGGTACACCCTGGCTTGGTGGTGAACAGGGAGTGGAAGGGTTTTAAGCTGTGGGACAGATGCTCTTTCTGCTCTGCGTCTAATCCCAGGGTCTGCTGGATACTTTCTCCTACTGTATCCTGGTCTGCTTTGTTTAGCATATCTGGGATCTGTCCCTCCTCTGGGTCGTCCTCTGTGGCCCTACAAATAGCTAGGAGGTGAGCTGCTTTCTGAAAGTACACACAAGTCTGTTGATATGGGCAACTCTGGTGATGGCCCTATCCGGGTCTGTCATTACTACATAGGCCTTGTTCCCCACTTTCTGGCTGATTGTATAAGGCCCTACCCACTGGGACTGTAATTTATTCTGGGGGTGAGGTTCCAGCATAAGCACCTTCGTACCCTCCTCCAGAATTCTGTCACTTGTCCCTGCCTTGTAGTATTTCTGATCCCTCTGATGGGCTTTCCTCATGTTTTGTCTGACTATTCCAGTTAGTCTGGCCATGTTCTCTCTGAAGTCTAGCACATAGGTGGCCACTGGTATGGGTTGTTGCCTATGCTCCCCTTCCCATGTTTCCCTAATTATGCTTAAGGGTCCTCTCACATGTCTCCCATACAGGAGTTCAAAGGGGGAGTGCCCTGTAGACTCCTGGGGTACCTCTCTATAGGCGAACAGCAAACATAGCAACAACCGTTCCCAGTCTGGTTCCTGGTCTGTAAAAGTGCGTATCATATGTTTAAGAGTCCCATTGAACCGCTCACAGAGACCATTAGTCTGGGGATGGTAGGGGGAAGAGGTAATATGCTTAACGCCACACGTGGCCCATAGCTGTTCTGTGACCTTGGCCATAAATTGTGGCCCTTGATCGGACAGAATCTCATTGGGAAACCCTGTTCTGGTAAATATAGTCACCAAGGCGTCTGCTACCTTTGGAGCTGTTATACTGGACAAGGCTACTGCCTCAGGGTACCTAGTGGCATAATCTACCAGGGTAAGAATATACTGCTTTCCCGTTCTACTGGCTCTAGCTAGGGTCCCAATGATGTCCACAGCTACCCTCTGGAAGGGTTCTTCCATTACTGGGAGGGACTGTAACTTGGCCCTGCTGGTCTTCTTGAGAGGCCTGTTCCTTTGGCAGGCATCACAAGAATGGCAAAACTCCTTTACATCCTTATCCAACCCTGGCCAGAAAAATATCTCTTTCACTCTACTCTGGGTTTTCTTCTCCCCTAAGTACCCTTCCAGGGGTATTTCATGTGCTATTTTTTAGCACCTTGCCCCTATATAGCTGGGGAACCACTAATTGTTTCCTGGGTTATCTGCCTACCTCATTATTTATAGGTACCGTGACCCTATATAACAACCCCTTATCCCAGATAACGCTGTATAGGTCATCCAATCCTTTCCTCGTGCTGCCCTGTCCCTTAAACCAGCCAAAGTCTCGTCTTTCTGCAGAACTGCCCTGATCTCCTCTCCCTTAGCCCATCCTAAAGTTAACGTATTAGCAAGCAATGGACTTACCTCAGGTCTTGGGTATCCCCTCTGCTCCTGGTATGCCTCTCCAGGGTGGTTGCTCTTGGCTTGAGCTCTGGTAATGGGCTGTACATATTGGCTCGTCATGTGGCCCAGATCATTGCCCAGTAAAACATCCGCGGGGAGCCCATCCATGACTCCCACTTCCTTGCTTTGGTTCCCCATGCCCCAGTCCAAATTAACGCGAGCCATGGGGATGGTTAACTGTTCTCCTCCTGCTACCATCACCCACATTTCCTTTCGGATAGAATCTGTAGGGCGTACCCATTTGGGTAGGACTACTGTGACTGCTGATCCAGAGTCACGGTAGCCAGTAGCTTGGCGTCCTTGTAGCCACACGGCTTGCCTATGTTGTTCTCCAGACAGCTTCTGCGGGTTCCTTACAGTATAGACTCCTGGATATCCTCCATCTACTTCTGGCTCCCAAAGAGCTGCGTTGGAATAATGTACATGACGGGGGGGGGGGGGGGGGGAAGGTCCTCTAGAGTTTTTGGGTGCCTGAGGACAATCCTTAGCAAAGTGACCTCGTTGGTTGCAGTTGTAGCATTCTGAGTTCATTGGTTTGGTCCCCCATTGTGTCCTGGGAGCAGGCTGGGACTTGGTACCCCTGTGGTCAGATGTTTTTACTGGCCGTGCCCAGGGCGCATTACGCATCTCAGGAGCTGATCGTGCTGGCACCACCTCTCTGGGGCCCCTACCCGTATTTAAGCTAGGTTTTGTTCCTTGGGACACTCTTTTGGCCCTGGTGCTGATAAACCGATCTGCCAGTGCAGCTGCTTGGTCTGCAGTGGTCGGTTTTTGATCTTGCAACCAGTCACTGACTTCTGAGGAGTAAATGTTCAGGAATTGTTCCATCAGTACCACTTCCAACATCTGTTCGGCTGTGATGGTTCCTTGTGTAGACCACCACTGGGTACAAGCTCGCCTTAACCTGCACATAACTTCCACATGAGTGTCTGCGGGTCCTTTGTTGGTGGCCCTGAATCTATCCAAAAATGTCTCAGGCGTCACAGTATATCTGCTCAGCAACACCGTGCACAAATATTTGTAATCCTGGGCTTGTTCCCATGGAAGGGCTCCACATGCCGCACTGGCACTTCCTGTTAACTTGTTTAGCAGCAATTTGGCTCATTCTCCATAGGGAATATCTTGGACCCCACATTGCTATTCAAACTCCTGGAGGAATTTGTCCATATTGTCCATACCATCCTGGAACTTCTTAAAGTTCTGGTATGCCATCTTAACTCACACTGGCAAATCCTCTGTGCGGCAACCAAGCCTTTGCGGAGCTTGATCCCGCTCCCTTGTGCGCTCCTGCCAGATTCTCTGGTAATGCTGGTCCAGTAAGTTGCCCACCTCTTGTGCGGTCATCTCACTGGGGTATACGTGTCTGGCTTCTTCATACCTCCTTGTTGCCTCTTTGGTGATGTCTTGCTCTGGTTGGGGTCTTGGAGCCCTTGGTGGTCCCTCACCCAACTCCTCTGCTTCCCCCTGCTCTGCATCATTTTTTCTCAGGGCTTCAATCATCACTGCTCGTTGGTCTCCCTTCCTCCTAGGAATTCCTTTCTGCTTCATCGCCTCCCTTAGCTCCGCTGAGGACCATTTCTCGTATTGCTGCTCCATTCTTGGTCTTTCTGCCACCAATTGTCACAACCGACCAAGATGATGGGATCTAGAGTATCCTAGTACTCTTATTCCCAGTAGGTTTAGATCTAAGTTTGGGTGACTCTAGACCTATGGACAGTCTTTGTTGGTACAAAGGCATAAGTCCCAGATGCTGTGGTAGTGTACCTGGGAGCACCTTAGTAGGGAGTCAGAACGAGCTCCTCTACAAGCATATGCCTCTGGGTCAATAATACATGCTTAGTCAAAGTATGAAAATTAAGAACAACTTTATTTTGGAAACACACAGTATTTAAGAACTTTTCAACATAGTAGGGGGAGGGGCTACCTGAGGTCAGCCCCTAATGGCCTTTGGCCAATCACATAGGGTAATGTCCTGGGAATCATGAGTCCCCTCCCAGGTCCGCTAACAGAGTCATTTGGCTTCTGACCACCAGAGGGGACGCACGTCCTGACTCTCTCCTGGGTTCTCTGCTAAGAACTGAGAAGCCCCTTGGGGAGATGGTGCCTCTCTGGCTGTGGGGATCCCATTGTTCATTATCCCTTAAGTGTGTGTACACAAGGGATTAGCCTTTGGGGCCAGATCTCCCTGACAAGATGTATGTGGCAATGTGTGCATTAGAATTACTCCCTATTGTAAGACATCATCACATTTAGTAATCCACACACTGTCAGTCTGGTCACGTAAAAGCGCGAAAGCGCACCCAACATAAAACCGCCTACTGCCCTCATAGGATATGGGAGTGGGGTAGGGTTTCCACATCAATCCCTCTCATGCATTAATAACTTTTATTGATGGTGATGTGAACCCTGCTCCTCTCCCTAGACAACAATCACAACAATATACCATTATAGCACTATACCAGTGGCTCTGTGTAGGGGGTAAGAGGGAGAGATTAAAGCGGTATTGGTTAGACAGAGAAGCAGTAATTATGGTATGGGGATTGGATAGAGATGGGTAGGGCTTGTAGGGGAAAGAGGGAGAGAAAGGAGTCATGAGAGATTAAAGAGGGATTAGTGGGACAGATAAATGATGGTATGGGGATTGGATAGAGATAGGAAGGGAATGCAGGGGGAAGAGGACGAGAGAGAGGAGATAGGATAGAATTAAGAGGGATAGATGGTTGAGAGGAAGATACATTATAATATGGGGATTGGATAGATATAGGGAGGTATGTAGGGGGAAAGAGGGAGAGAGAGAGAGGAGATAAGAGAGATTAAAGAGGGATTGGTTAGATAGAGAAGCAGAACTGATGTTATGGGGATTGGATATAGATGTGAGGGTATGTAGGGGGAAAGAGGAAGAGAGACGAGGGATTGGTGGGACAGAGAAGGAGAATTTATGGTATGGGGATTGGATAGATATAGGAAGGAAATGCAGGGGGAAAGAGGAAGAGAGAGAGAGGAGATAAGGGGGATTAAAGAGGGATTGTTCGACAGAGAAGCAGACATTGTGGTATGGGGATTGGATAGAGACAGGGAGGGATGGCATTAAAGATGGATAGGCTGAAGAACTGTTGGTTTGAAACATGTAGACACGCTTCCATGTTGCATAGAAATTAGCAATTTGAAGCTCAGGAGCGAGTGGTGGATATAGCAATATAGTTTATGGGCAATGGATCAGTCAGATGCATACAATCAACAAACTCAAATAATAACAACTCTCCTCTTGGATGTTTTTGACAGATGTTAGACCCAATCAACCCTTCTCCACTGTTGGGCCACATGATGGGTTTTCTTTCTGCAGTGATGAGCTTGTCAAAAGTGTCCTAAGTTTGCAATTCTTGGCTCTGGCCTGCTATCATCTTCTGGATATCAATGGTAACAGATCAACAAAAGATGGAACCATTTTCTACCAGTTACTTTTTATCCTCCTCAGTGTAATTATACAAAATGAACACTTCACTTTTAAGAAGCCCTCACAATTTATCACCTTCTGGAACCACCCTTTCTTTTGGTTCTCATGTAGAGTACCATGTTTCACAGCTGCACCCACATGAAGAGGTTTCACACTACTAGTGTCTCATGATGCTCTGTTGCTGATACGCTGTGTGTCTAAGCATTATATGACATTGATAGTGTAAAGCCCCTCTCCGTGGCGGTGGCTTTAGGTCACAGCTGCGAGTACATACAACTTTTCAATATAATACATATTTTTCTACTAATCAGTGGCTGTCTTTTAGTAAACATTTGAAACCCAGGAAACTTTCATATCCATTTAAGTCATATAGTTAAAGCATTTTAATAAAACAAAAAAAGTCCCTAAAAAGTCCCTTTAACCACGTTTTCAGAATAATTGGTTTGATATTAGAAGTAAATATTCTCATAACATATCCTCATACATTACTACACAACCAACATGGGCTCCTATGTAATGCTTAGCCACAAGATGTCAAGTGAGGTGGCTCTGCTGTAAAGATGGACCACTGTGGTCAGATTTCTATATGGTATTTTGAATAACTAAACCTGAAAATTTACTGTCTCAAACTCCAGGTGTCCCTGAGCTCTCTAGTGCCAACGTGTGCTCATAGCCGGCATGCAAGAAACTCTAAATCTATCCATGGCAGGGAAGGAGTTAAATAAAAAACGTTATGCATGGGGTTTATGACCCTATAATTCGCTACCCCTATGAGATGAGTATCCGCCGGGATTTGCCCTCAATACCCAGCTTAATGACTCCAACCTGTCCTGTTTTCAGCTGGATGTTTCTGCAGTGACAGTACTTGCAGTTTGTATAATCTGCACAGGCGTCTGCTAAAGAAGGGGTAAGAACTACAAGAGTATTACAGTGGGGTGAATTTACAAAGCACTTTCTTACCTGAGTTATGGAGACTTTGACGTGTTGAATATCTTTGTAGAACTGGATAACTTCAGCCTCTTCAGCATCCGTGGTTGGAGCATAGACTTGAATCATTGTAATGTTAAATGGCTTGACTTGGATTAACATTTAAATAATTCTGTCATTTATTGGGTTATAACTGAGCACTGCTTTGGCCACCGTTAGACTGACTATCAGGGCTACTCCATTTCTTCTGTTGGATTTGTGACCCCAGTAGAAGATCTGGGCCCTCATTCAATTGCGATTTGGCCAATTGAATAGTGCTCTAAATAAGCACATAACATATTTTTTTCAAATAAGTTTTTAGTTAGTGAAAACTTTGCTTTTGGATAGATGTTTACTAACTAAAAACTTCTTTCAAAAATATGTTATGTGCTTATTTAGACCCCTATTCAATTGGGCAAATTGCAATTGAATGAGGGCCCTGGTGTTTGTCTGATGTGAAATTTCGCAGTAAAGTCCATTTAAGTTCACTAATTCACATTATATTAATGTTTAACCGTGTCATCTCATTTCTGGTCATGTCTAGTATACCTTGGTTCGTAGTTCTAACATTTCAGGTTCCTGGACTGAATTGTTCTTTGCAGCAGTGGACTTTCCAATACCCTCCCGACACATCCACAGATGGGTGTCCTTTCGGCTTTAGCCCAACCACTTCATTAGATTTCATGCTACTTGTATACACACATATAAATATATATATAAATAAACCAAAGTGTAGCCTGTACCTATAAGAATCAAAGTATAGCCTGTGCCTACAAGAACCAACGTGTAGCCTGTGCCTACAAGAACCAAAGTGCAGATTGTACAATAAGCAAAGTGTAGCTTCCCAACAATAACCTCTCTCCTCCGCTACATCACCACTATCCCATTGGGTAATCAAGACCTCTCAGTACAATTAAAGGGAAGTTAAATTCTATGTTACTTGATCTAATTACTGTTTTTTATTTATGTCTGTTTAGTTTTAAGGTTTTGTATAAAAAACAATACCGTCAATTCAAACTAAAATGGGAAATTTCTGGGGCTCGAAACAAATTATTTCAATATACATTGCTATGGGAAATGCTACCCTGGAACTCAACCTTTTTGGAACGCAACCTGCCGTCCGGAATGGATATATATATATATATATATATATATATATATATATATATGTATATTATGACCACCGCCTTCATTTGACGCCAGCAGTGAATAGGCAATGAAATACGGCACGTGTCATGAGCTGGCTTGGAGGGTATATAAGGTGACATGTAGACATTCTGCAAACATATCATTTATCCGGCTTTGAAAAGGGGATGGTCATTGACACTCGGGCAAGGGTTGACAGTATTTCTGAAACAGGTTAAAGTGTACCTTGACTGGACAAACGGCACTATTGCAAATAAACAGCATGGAAACTGCGTAGCATCATGAGCCACTATTGCCAGAGGTGAACGTCGGTGTATGAGAGCCAACCAACACCCTACAGTTGAACAACTCACGTCCAAATAAACAAGGGGGCTACCAGACGTGTGTCTAAAATGACAGTGCAGTGAACCCTGTTGTGTATGGGGCTCCGTAGCAAACGGCTGGTCACTGCACTCATGCTGACAAGGGTTCATCATCAGGAATGGCTTCAGTTTGCACGACAGTACCGAAATTGACAAAGGGTTGCCTTCTGTGATGGGTCACATTTTCTGCTCCATCAATAGGACGGATGTTGCTGTGTCAGGCGCTAAATCTCCAAGAACAAACACACTACAACCATTGTTGGAAGAGCACAAGCTGGTGGCTGCAGTGTTATGGTCTGGGGAATGTTTTCTTGGCATTGTCTGGGTCCACTCATACATCTGGAAGGCACTCTCAATCAATTGTTTTATCTGTCTATCCTTGTAGATCAAGTACACCCATACATGATGACTGTCTTCCCTGGAGCGGATGGGATCTTCCAGCGAGACAATGCAACATGTCATGTGGCCAGAATTGTTAGCGAGTGGTTGGAGGAGCATGATTTCCAAGTACATCCTTGGCCTCCAAATACCCAGGACTTAAACCCCATTGAGCACCTGTGGGACAATCGCGCTCTCCATGTTTGCCATATGGATCCTCCACCACGCACTCTTCAGAAGCTGTTGGATGCACTGAAGTGTGCATGGCTCCAGATACTCTTGCCGACCTTATAGCATCTTATTGATTCACTCCCACGCCATCTAACGGCTGTCGGTGCTGCATACGGGTTTATTTGGTATATTAGCTGGTGGTCATAATAATATACTAGTAACTTGCCCATCAAAAATTACGCAATAATATTTGATGTGTCTCTTTCTACTCTTCCTCCCCTGTGTCTCTTTCCTATGTATCTTATACCCTCTCCCTCTCCTGAGTCTCTTTCCATCCCCTCTCCCTCCCCTGTGTCTCTTTCCCCCATCTCCCTCCCCTGTGTCTCTTCCCTCTCCTATGTATCTCCCCCCTTGGTTAATGCAGTAAATTGTGTTTCTTTCCCCCTCCCCTGTGTATCTTATACCCCCCCCCTCTCCTGTGTCTCTTCCTTTCCCCTCTCCCTCCTCTGTGTCTCTTTCACTTCCCCTCTCCCTCTCCTGTGTCTCTTTCCCCATCTCTCTCCCCTGTGTCTCTTCCCTCCCCTCTCCCTCCCCTTTGTCTCTTTCCCCCCTCTTCCTCCCATATGTCTCTTTCCCCCCTCTCCGTCCCCTGTGTCTCTTCCCTCCCCCTCACCCTCCTCTGAGTCTCTTCCCTCCCTCTCCATGTCTCTCTCCTACCATCTCTCCTGTCTCTATCCACCATGTCTCTCTCCCCCCATGTCTCTCCCCATCTCTCCCCCCTTGGTTAATGCAGTGAATTGTGCATGCGCGGCTCATGCCGTGCATTACGCATTCTCGGGCAGCGAGGCCCATTGCGCATGCAAATCAAATAGTGTGTAACTTCCCGCCGCAAATGCACATGCGCGGCAGGAGCTTTACACACTATGAAAACTATATATATACTAGCGACTTGCACGTCAAAAATGACAGGGCCATAAAATTGTAAGGCAGGTAATGCTGTTTACCACAGACATAGATTTTTTTGATGGTCTGAGAGCCTTCGGCGGCCATTGCGAGCCTCTTGGTTGTTGTATTTTTTTTTATCATTGGCGCTTTTGCTGTCATTGTAAGGTCGTCGCTGATCTGCTTTTTGCTCTTATTGCAAGGCTGTCCCCTGGTGTAGTTTGTGTGCTATGAGCAGAGTTGGCACTTGTTGTGAGGCGCGCAGTGAATGGCTTTTGCGTTTATTGCGATAGTGTTTTTTTTTTGTGTATACGTATTTTTTTATGCTAATTAAATAAGTAATAAATTAATAAACTTTACTTATTTGTAAGTAATATATGCAGAAAGCATTGTGCTGAAGAGCTGACAATCTGTTTTGATGTTCCTGCAGCATACAATGTAGGTTTGCACTGTTGTGGAGCTGAGGTGTAAGTGTCAGCAATGTGTGAAGTGTGTAGTGTAAATAGGCTGTGTGCACGAGGGAAAGCCGTTAGTGTAGCTGGGTACTTCCGCATTCTGTAAAGTGTTGTAAAATGGAGGCGAATGTGTATGTGGTAGGCGGGTTTGTATGATGAAGCGTCCTTGCTAATGGTGTATGTTGTAGGTTGTACAGGTTTTTGTAAAAGCCGTATTTGCTTTGTGGTATTTAGCGGCTTTAGGGGTTGTGTAGCCTCGTTTTCTTCGGCGGCCATTTTTTCTCTTGCTTAGGAGATTTTCGAGTGTCTAAAGTTTGTAAATTTGACTGAATTCAAGGCTTACGCAATGTTGCAGAGGTCCTGGGTGTCCCCCCTTGGTGTGGGTTTTTATTGTATTTTTGTGTGTATTTTTGTGTTTAATGTTTTTCGCTTTGCGTGGGTTGTCCGTTAAAGTAGTATTTTTGCAAGTCCGTATTGGAAGTCCCGCGGGTCGTAATTGTTTTTGTGTAAGTCCAGAATTTATTTTTTTCTAAGTCCCGTGGCTTTTATTTTTTTGTGTAAGTCCATAGTTAGTGATTGCATGTTTTTTTTTTTTAAACTCCCGCTTGTGTGGTCGTTTGTAAGGGGTTGTGCGGCGCGGTAGAGCCTCCACCTCCGCAAATGCGGCCCCTCGCGTCTCATTGCAGCCAACGAGGGAGCCTCCACCTTCGCAAATGCGGCCCCTCGCTTTGTGCAGGGCCGCATTTGCAGTGCAAAAGTCGTAGGGGGTCGTAGGGATGTGCGCCTACGGCGCTCATCTCCACCAGCGCAAGGAGCGCCGCCAGCAACTGCATTAGCAACAACCCGCATTGCTGACAACTATGTATGTGATTTTATTTATATATATATATATATATATATATATATGAATAATCAGAGTATTGCAGTATATAGTGATACCTTTTTTATTGGACAAAATTATTCATAGGTTTCATTATGAGCTTTCGAGAGCGTTCCTCTCTTTGTCAAGTCAGAGGCAATACTGATTATTCATCTGGATTACTGGACATTCACGTCTCTATCTCTGTATATATATATATATATATATATATATATATATATATATATATATATAAATAAAATACATGTATTTTTTATATATATATATATATATATATATATATATATATATATTTTTTTTTTATATATATTTTTAAATCTAGGACTACATTGTTGCTTTAGACCAGTGATTCCCAGGCACACTCTGCAGGTGCAGATATGATGTTAAATGGACATGGAATGTTCCCTGTTTAAAACAATAAAGTGTGTGTTTGCACTTAATCTAAGTGTGTGTTTGCATCTAAACATCATTTTATTAACAAGTGATTAAAAGCTCTGTGTTTACTCACGGAAACCCTCCAAATAGTTCCAATAAAGGTTCACCCCAGCTTCTCATGTATACAGTACCTTGGTAGTTCTAGGTGTACTTACCAATCACAGAATATCTCAGCAGCCTTTTCAAAACATGTCTGTAAAAATGATTGGCTAGTACTTTTAGTGTTAACAGAAATACACGAGCACCTTTTAAAAAAGGAGCGAGCATGTGTTATAAGTAGGTGATGGTATATGGAGTTGGGAGGTGATGATATAAGGAGTTGGGAGGTGTTATAAAAAACTGGCAGATGAGGATCTATCCGGTTATGGTGTCGGGACAGGTTCACTGCTGCAGTGTGGCCTCCAACTGCTAGATGGCGCTGCCGATATTTTGCAGCACTGCTGATATGTGAGAGACTAAGCTTATTTTAGCCTAACCCTTGAACTAACCCTAACAGTTTACCTAAGCCTTGACTCTATGATATGGCACCGGAATATAGGCAGCGCCATCTAGCAGATGCTCTCCGCCACTGCTGCTGCCTTGTGCTGAGCTTCCATAAGATGATAGGACCGGAGGTCATATGAGGAGCTTGGTGTTATTATCAAGTGGTGGGTGTTATAAGGAGGTGGGCGGTGTTATAAGGAGGTGGGCGGTGCTATTAGCAGCTGGGAGGTGTAATAAGGAGGTGATATAAGAAGCTGCCCCAGCCCTTCCCTCATTTCCCTTCAGGTGCTGCTCCTCTCCTCAATGACAATCACTAACTATGGTTGCTGGAGGTAGTTAAATTCCCCTCCTCTGCTTAGTGGTTCATATTGTATTGTAGTACCTTATGTTTTTATTCCTTGTCACAGCAGGGGACATTTTTGCTGGCATTAGGTAGGTAAGGGGAGCGACTAGGGACCTGGGTTCTGTGATGGCTGTAGTGACGCCTCTCTAGAGCTGAACCCAGTCCAGTTATGGTTAGTAGGCGATGCCTCTTGCTGGCCAATCCATGTTTGGGCCTACCTGGCTTCAAAAGCGCTGGTGCCTGAACCCTTAGTTTGGTCATGTGACCAGTTATATATTTTTTTTCTTGGTGACAGTTGGTTAATAAAGTTGGCTGCGGCCCAGTTTGCCCAAATATGGTGTATTTATTGTGTGTGTGAGAAAGGACTGGGGTGGTGGATGGATTTAGTGACCTCGCTGCCATGTTAGGCCCTTTGTCTGCAGGATGGACGTGTTTTATATATTAAATGAGTGTAATTACACACTGGACAATTGCCTTATTGTAGTTAATAGGGGAAATAGTATCTCTTTTTTCAAAAATGTAAGGAAATGTTGGCATTTTAGTTTTTGCCGATTAACTTCCTGAGACCAGAAGTTATATTAAATATCTGTGGTCACTTGACATGTTGGGAGGACAAGTTCATAGTAACATAGTATTTTATGGTACGTTGTAAGTCACCCAGTTTAGTGTGATTACTGTGGGTTATAGAAGAATGTTTGTATTTTCCACTCATTGGGGTGTAATGCATTGTGTAGGACAAAATGGGTATGACGTGGGAGGTTCGCATTGTGTGACATGTGAAGGATGGACTGTGTGAAGTGTTGTGGGGGGTGGGGCAGTGTGTGTGGTAGGTGGGTAGTGTGTTTAGGAGGTGTTGTGAGGGGCAGTGTGTCTGGTATGTAGTGTGGGGGGCCGTGTGTGTGGTTGATGGGCAGTGTGTGATGTGGGGACAGTGTGTGATGTGGGGGGCAGTGTGTGTGGGGTGTGATGTGGGGGGCAGTGTGTGTGGGGTAGTGTGTGTGGGATGTGATGTGGGGGGCAGTGTGTGTGGGATGTGATGTGGGGGGGCAGTGTGTGTTTGGGTGGCAGTGTGTTTGCGACGTGAAGTGGGTGGCAGTGTGGGGTGGGCAGTGTGTTTGGGACATGATGTGGGGGTCAGTGTGTGGTGGGTGGGCAGTGTGTTTGGGACATGATGTGGGGGGTCAGTGGGCGGTGGGTGGGCAGTGTGTTTGGGACATTATGTGGGAGTCAGTGTGTGGTGGGTGGGCAGTGTGTTTGGGACATGATGTGTGGGGGTCAGTGTGTGGTGGGTGGGCAGTGTGTTTGGGACATGATGTGGGGGGTCAGTGGGCGGTGGGTGGGCAGTGTGTTTGGGACATGATGTGGGGGTCAGTGTGTTTGGGACATGATGTGGGGGGTCAGTGTGCGGTGGGTGGGCAGTGTGTTTGGGACATGATGTGGGGGGCAGTGTGCGGTGGGTGGGCAGTGTGTTTGGGACATGATGTGTGGTGCGGTGGGTGGGCAGTGTGTTTGGGATGTGATGTTGGGGGGCAGTGTGGGGTGGGTGGGCAGTGTGTTTGCGACCTGATGTGGGGGGCAGTGTGGGGAGGGCAGTGTGTTTGGGACATGATGTGGGGGTCAGTGTGTGGTTGGTGGGCAGTGTGTGTGGGACGTGATGTGGGGGCCAGTGTGTGTGAGATGTGATGTGGGGGGCAGTGTGTGGTGGGAGGAAAGTGTGTAGGGGCAATGTGTGTTGGACTCATGGTGGGTAAGGTGTGTGTGATGTGGGAAGTGGCACTGTGTGTGACGTGGGGGTTGCCAGTGCGTGTGAGATCTGTTGTGGGAGGTCATTGTATGTGTGTGGCATGTTGGTGGGTTGGGCATTGTATAAGACTTGTTGGGGGGGAGGGCACTAGTGTTTGTGACAAGTTCTAAATATACATACTGACATTTTTATATCCGCCTATAAATTTTTTATTCCTGTGTAAAGTGTATGTAGATGTCTTATACTTTTACCAAAAGTATTAAAAGCATTTTTTTTTTGTTAGAATCTTGAAAATGTCTAACAAAAAACTCAAGAGGACGGGGCTATCCCAAGATGTCTGTGAGATATTAGCGCGCCAGCGAGTAACTACCTGCCAGGTAAATACGTGTAATATATCAGTAATGTAGAGCGCCTGGAAAGTTACACCTTTGTGGAATGGATAACCAGCAGAGATGATAATGCAAGTGATTGGATTAATACAGAAAGCCAAAATATATATATAGACATTGATGTTTTAAACGTGCAGTGAATGTATAAAAATATAAATAAAATAAGCTAAAATGTTAGGAATTTGTTAAATCAAGTTTGTTTAATATAAAAGATGAGTGGTCTATAAATCAAATACTTAAGACGCTATATATCATTAGACAGAATGCAAGTGAAAAAAAAATCTTTATTTAAAACACAAATAATGTATGTTGGGCAAAAGAGCGTTAGAAGCCCTCCACTGTACAGTATATAAATAGTACATTTGTGTTCACATTTGAATGTCTAAAACAAGTTAAACTTGCCTTCCTGCTCAGAATTCTGAGAAAATCAGTTATTACACTGCATTCTGGGAAGCTGAGCAGGGGCATGCAAATGTGCCCACAAATGCTTTGTTCTTAAATGCATAGGCCATTTTAAACATGGCTTTTATGAAGCCCTGAAAGTGGTGTACAGCCCTTTGCATCTGGTCCTAAGCCCATTGCGCAGTGCAGATGGTCAAACACTCATTACAGACAAGGCACCACCAATGAACCAGTCTCTGTCCTTCACTAACCCCGTAGTTTCAGTCTCAGTGTGCCGTCACGTTCCACAACAATTAACGAAAACAGAACTGGACGCAATCCTTATTCTCCAAGAGACTGTAAAAGCCATTGATCAGCTAAAGAATGGGATCCCAGCAGCGATCTGGAAACATGGGGGCCCGCCACTTCACGCTAAACTTCAGGGCAAACTGTCACAGGACCTTCGTGACGCAATCATAGTCACCCTGTAAAAGCACAAAGGAGAAAAGTCAGACTGCTCCAATTACTGGGGATAACTGCTCCCTGTTGCTGGGAAAATCATTGCAAGAGTACTCCTCAACAGACTTGTGTCCACTATTGCAGAAGAACTCGTCCCAGAGAGTCGGTGTGACTTTAGAGCCAAGAGGAGCACCACAGAAATGTTTTTTGTTCTCAGACAGCTCCAAGAGAAATGCAGAGAACAGAACAAGGGACTTTTTTGAGATGTTTGTCGACTTTACCAAAGCGTATGACACTGTGAGCAGGAAGGATCTGTGGTAAATCCTGGAATGTACAAGATGCCCTCCCAACTTCCTCAACCTGATCATCCAGCAACATGAAGACCAGCGAGGCAGGCACAGCAACGACCTGTTGGAGCCCTTCCAAATAAATATCGGAGCGAAGCAAAGGGCCACAGCAGACCTTGATGATGGGAGTCTGTTTAACCTGAGACAACTTAAAGCTCACACCAAGACAGTAAAATGACTTGTTTGAGAGCTACTCTTCACCGACAACGCTGCCCTCATTTCCCATCCGGTGATAATTCTGCTTTGTTAGGCTGCTGAGCTCTTCTTTTTAGAACTCTGTTTGAGGAAGATGGAAGTTCTCTTAACAACCCTTAACTCAGGAAGATTACTGTCCTCCTCGTATGACCATTGGCAAGTCCAAGCTGTACACAGTCCACCAATTAAGCTACCTGTGGTGCATCATCTCTTCGGACGCCAAGGTCTATAAGGAAATTGACAACCGACTGGCAAAGTCAAATGGTGCATGTGGAAGGTTATTTAAAAAGGTTTGGAACAACAAGCATCTGCATAAGTGCACCAAGGTCCATGTTAATAGAGCTGATGTGTTGACCATCCTACTGTACGGCTCTGAGTTGTGGGTTACTTACCTCTTTTATCAACTCTGCCTCTGCACTATCCTCAACATTCCCTAGTATGACCACATCACCAAACTGAAGTCCCTGAACAGGCAGGAGTCACTGGCATTGAGGCCATGCTGTTAAAGAGGCAGGTGTGTTGGGCAAGACACATCTCTAGGATGGAGAAGGAACAGCTGCCAAAGATTGTGCTATATGGTGAGCTCACCACTAGTAATTGCGACAGAGGAGGACCAAAGAAGAGGTACAAGGACTCTCTGAAACAGTCCCTTTATGTCTGTCACATTGACCAGCTTTAGATCACAAGGACTGGAGAAGTATCATTCACCAGGGTATCTCCTCTTTCAAGAGGACAAAAAAAGGTGGAAAAAAATCAAAAAAGTCACTGCAGCACTCTGAGCAAACTGTTCCCTTGCAACTACTGCTGTTGGATCTGCCTGTCCCACTTTGGCTTTCTCAGCCACCAGAGAGCCCCCAGGTGTGGACAAACACCATTTTAAATTGTCATGTATTTAAATACAGTGGTCCCTCTGTACTTGACTACCTCAGAAATCATCCTTTTTGGTACTTGACACATTCGTGCCAGCCCGCATCCTGTCTCACCAGGAAAAGAAAGGTAAAGAAAGTACTGTGGCCCAGTGTAGCATGCCTACAAGATCCCAAAAACAGCTCGCGCCTACAAGAACCAAAGTGCGGCCTTCTCCTGCAAGAACCAAAGTGCGGCCTTCTCCTGCAAGAACCAAAGTGCGGCCTTCTCCTGCAAGAACCAAAGTGCGGCCTTCTCCTGCAAGAACCAAAGTGCGGCCTTCTCCTGCAAGAACCAAAGTGCGGCCTTCGCCTGCAAGAACCAAAGTGCGGCCTTCGCCTGCAAGAACCAAAGTGCGGCCTTCGCCTGCAAGAACCAAAGTGCGGCCTTCGCCTGCAAGAACCAAAGTGCGGCCTCACTATCTACCAGTTTTTTTTTTATTAAACCTACAAAAATATGAACATACCTAGAATTCATATCAAAAACATTCAAATAAATTGTTTACTTCATATGTAAAAGTTACAGGCTTAAAAAAAAAATAGCGGCCATTAAAGTCGTACTTTTTTTCAAAGTCTTGCGGGCCTCGCAATGAGTGCCAAAGGCCTATGGCCTTCGGCGCTCATCTTGGGCCTGGCAATGAGCGCCTTTGGCGCTCATTGCCAGACTTTTTCAAAGTCTTGCAGGCACACGATGAGCACCTTTGACGCTTATCGTAGGCCTGGTAATGAGCGCCTTTGGCTCATTGCCAGCCTTTTTCAAAGTCTTGTGGGCCTTATGATGAGTGCCTCTCCATGCGCAAGCCTGTAACTTTTAACATAGCGTTACCAACAAACTCGAAATCATGACAACTATTATATGTGATTATTGTATTTTAGTTATGTCTGTTTAGTTTTAAGGTTTTGTATGAAGAAACAAGACCATCAGTTCAAACTAAAATATGACATTTCAAGGGTTCGTAACGGATTATTTCAATGTACATAGATCCTTATGGTGCTCAACCTGCCATCCAGAACCAAGGTACCACTGTATATTGTCTATCAATAAAAATAATCTAAAGTGTATTTAACAGAAGCTGATTAAATACACATACATATACAATGATGGTCTCTTAAGCGCTTAAAAACTCATATAAACTCCTTAAATTCTATTTTAAATGGTCATTGTAGTTTTTCTCTAAAACTGCTTTTATTCTCATTACATTTACAGCTGTTAATGTTATTTGTTTGTTACATACTTCATAAATGTGAAGTTCTTCCAAAACTAGTGGTCCAGTAACCCTTTTTGCTGTTTAAAAAAAAAATGTAACATAGGTTTGTGTGAATATCAATCTAATTTTTTGGGCACCATACACAAGGATATTTATACTACTATATTGTCCATAGCTGTTTTGTTGTCTCTTATTGTGCTGATTTGTGAGTTTTTTTTTTAGGACTTTCTGAGCCTCTCAACCCTGGAGATTATGAAAATCACTGGTCAGAGTCATCATAAGGTCCAGCAGCTCCGTGCTGTGGTGTGCCAGGCCTGCGCGCCCAAGATGTCCACTGTAAGTATATAACTAGCAGCATTTTCACATACAGATGTCTTGATTTGTCAAGAACTTGTAGTTTTACCTTAGAAATATATCCAATGTCCACCCCTTATCTGAGCCCATCCACTGCTCGGACAATTACCCAGACTATTATCCTTTCTAGTCTAGACTACTATAACACCCTACTCTCTAGTTGTTCTTCTCATCTCCCTCCTCTGCAGTCAATACTTAATGCAACTACTCATATCATCTCGTTTTCTAAATTGCTTCTTCTTCTCCATCCTCAAATCCCTCATATGGCCTCCAATAAAGTCACAAGCAGCCTATAAAACAATCCCTCCTATTCCAGGCTATACAGCCTAAGCTCCTCCGTATATCTCTCACTATTCCCCAGCTTGTCTTCTTGGCTGTGTCCAGGATGTCTCCTCACTGCTCCATACAGATCTAGAGCTTCTTCTTTCTCACTAGCAGCCTTCCTCTGGAACACACAACATCGGAGGAATCCATAATCTCACAGAGTTCAAGGCTCCATTAGCAAATGCATTTGTAAATACTTAGTAGCATGCCCTGTTGCATGATTCATATTGTTTGTCTTGAAGCTGTTTAATTATTCAGTGGCTGTGACTTATCTCCCTCTATCTTTGTTCTGTGTCCAAGTGTGGCCATGACCCCTCTGATTTCACCAGTGATTTCAATGTTTTTTGTTGCCTGATATTCCAAACAATGGCTAATTAACCAGTTGACAGAAATGGCTCGGTCACAACCCTGGGAATAATCTGAAATCTGCCACATATCTTATGATGGCCTCCAGACAAACAATGTGCGTTGTGTAAAAGTAAGTAGGTGGAGACAGACCCAGCACATCAGGCAGGTAACATTCATTTCAACAACATTTTCTTTACAGTGGCAAACTTCATTTTTAATCTGGAAAGTTCAGTGAGGTATATCTGACGGTGAATATCATTATAAAAAACAGGGCTTTATTTAACTTTATATACCTCCAGGCTTATGACATGAGACAGAGGAGAGTGGCAGATCCATCAAGTGCTTTTCTGACTACAAGTTTGAAGGATTTGGATGATGTGCTCCATGGGGGACTAGCATGTGGTGCCCTGACTGAGGTTAGTATACACAAAAAATGACGGCAATGAAATTGTAAGTGAGCTAAGTGTGTTTGGTGTATACAATGTGGCTGATGAACCGTTTTCGTTTTCTATGTCATGCGAGTTTTTCTGAATATTCGTTTTCTATGTCATGCGAGTTTTTCGGAATATCCGTAGCTGTTTGGTGGGCTTTTTCGTTATATCCGTAGCTGTTTGGTGGTGTTTTGCGTGTTTAGGGACCTTTAGCCCCGTTTTTGTTTTGGTCGGCGGCCATTTTTTCTCTCGCTTAGGTGATTTTTGGGTCTCTAAACTCCGAAATTTGTGGTTAAATGGAGGTGTAACTTCACTTGCAGAGGTCCTCGGTGCCCCCCCCTTATGTGTTTGTTATTTGCATTTGTTGTGTTTGTAATGTAAGGTTGCGTCCTTGTTTTCTAATCTCGTAGGTGTTTTTCGGCAAATATGTAGGTGTTTGGTGGTATTTTGCATCTTTAGACTGCTGTAGCCTCGCTATCGTTTTTTTCGGCGGCCATTTTTTCTCTCGCTTAGAGAATTTTTCAGTGTCTAAACTCTTTTAATTTGAGTTAAATTGATGTGTAACTTTAGTTTTCGAGGTCCTGGATGCTCCCTCTTCCTGTAAGTAAGCTTTTTATGTATTTGTTGTGTGTATTTGTTGTATTTTTCATGTTTTGATGTGCGCGTGTTGCGGACGTTTTTGCAAGGAGCTGGTGCTCCTTGCCAGCAACTGCGACCCTTGCTTTGCGAGGGCCGCAGGCTCGTATGCTCACACGGCTCGTATGCTCACAACTATATATATCTTATTAAATTACTTTTATGGTTTAAAAAAATCTTCACATGCTGAGAAAATTAGTAGCATAACATACGTCTGCTCACAACTATATATATCTTACTAGCGAATTGCCCGTCAAAAAATGACGGCAATGGAATTGTAAGGTAGCTAATGTTGTTTTGTGTGTACTACTGAAATATATAATACAAATAAAAAAATGAATATACTTAACCTATTTTGAAGCATTGTTGAAGAGCTGCAATCTGTTTTGATGTTGCTGCAGCATTAGTGGTGTGGAGCTGCTGTGTAAGCGTGGTGAATGTGTGTAGTGTAATAGTGTGCGTGCGCGAGACCAAACCGTTAGCGTAGTTGTGTAGTTCCGCATTGTTCTAAAATGCCGGCTAATGTGTGGTATGCGTCTGTAGTGGAATATCCGTAGGTGTTTTGTGGTGTTTTGCGTGTTTCTTGTGGTGTTTTGCGTGTTTAGAGTGCTGTAGCCTCGTTTTCGTTTTGTTCGTCGGCCATTTTATCTCTCGCTTAGAGAATTTTTTAGTGTCTAAACTGTTTTATTATGAGTTAAATGAAGGTGTAACTTCATTTTTTGAGGTCCTGGATGCTTCCTCTTGCTGTAGGTAAGCTTTTTATGTATGTGTTGTGTGTATTTATTGTGTTTTTAATTTTTTCATGTCCGCAGGTTGCGGGCGATTTTTGCGAGACCGTAATGTGTGTTAACGTGTCTCGTATGTTGTTTGCGTTGCGACGTAAAGTTTGTGAGGGTTGCAGTTGCTTCGCGAGGGCCGCAGTTGATACACACACAATATACACACACATTATATATACACAAACAATACACACACACAATATACAATATATATAGAGCTGGAAAGCCAAGAGATTATTGGATATTTAGTTTTTGAACTAAAAACCGCATATAAGAAAATACCAATGTAATGTATCACATTATGGCCCCAGTGATGGCTGGAGATGTGACATCTCAGGGCCCAGCCTGCTACGCCTCACCTGCTCCTGCAGTGCGAGGCCTTTTCCCCTGTCAGGTCCCCACAAACCAGCCCAGGACTCCCTTCTATCTCACAACCCTCCCCCAGCTCCACTCACCGCTTCACCACCCCAGTTTTAATGTTGATCTGCCTGACGCGTGGGTCTGCCATGGTCCTGGAGCTTCAAAATAGAGCAACGTTAGTGGCGGGAACAGATGCGCACTCACATACGTAACGCTACTGCGAGGGAGGCATGCGCACTGGGTTATAAACGCTCCGGAACCCGAACCGGGGCATCGTGGGGAGGAGGTGGCTGCTCCATCCCAACAACTGAGGCCCTTGCACGCATCCCTCGCTATGCGAGGGCTGCGGGCAAGGGCTGCAGGCAAGGGCCTCAGTTGCTGGGATGGAGCGCCTTCGGCGCTCCATCCCAGCAACTGAGGCCCTTGCCCGCGGCCCTCGCTACGCGGGCCCGCAAGCGTGATCAACAGGCCGTACGCCTTCGGCGCTCCATCCCAGCAACTGAGGCCCTTGCCCGCAGCCCTCGCTTCGCGTGAGCAACGGCCCGTACGCTCACAATTATATATGTGATTAAATTACTTTTATGGTTTAGGAAAATCTTCACATGCTGAGAAAATTAGTAGCATAACATACATTTTGTAAAAATAGCAATTTTTAAAACTGTGAGGAGTGGGAGCAACGGTAGATTCAGACAAGGTCTGTATTCGTTCTTTATGAAAAATGTTCTCTCCAAAAGGCACACTTTACAACAGAGCTGAATGGCACAGCAAGACCCCATAGGATAACTCTCCCCTTCAAGCTATGGATACTATATAGCAGATAGAATCCCTTATGACACTGTTTGGCTCATTGAAATATAATATTTTCTCTAAAAATACATTGTTTCTGTCTTGCATACCCAATGCTGTTTTGTTATAGACTTTACAAGCACATGCAGTTTTACCAAACTACAGAGGCCCTTTTAACTGCTCTAAATATAAAGAGGCTGCATCAACTGAGACACTGAGGGGGTTAATATTTTTTGTTGTATAAAGTTTAGATTTAGCATGTTCCGTCTGCTCAGATAACTCAGTGGACGGACAAATGTGCTTGTTTGGTGAAAAACATGGAACACGTTAAATAAAGAATATAGTAATACTGTTATAATAAGTCATTCATTTACTGGTCATTCAGTGATGTTACTGGTCATTCAGTGCTGCTGCTGGTCGGCCAGTGCTGCTGCTGGTCGGCTGGGGTGTTGCTGATCTCTAGGTGTGACCTTACCTTTTCTGGTTGCAGATTACTGGTCCCTCTGGATGTGGTAAGACCCAGCTGTGCATCATGCTGAGTATTATAGCGACACTGCCGGTGCGCATAGGAGGCATGGATAGTGCTGTTATATACATCGACACAGAGTCAGCATTTAGTGCAGAGAGGTAAGACGTCCAGGGCAAAGCTTTTCTTTTTAATTCATATATTTTATTATAAGTAATTTTTCATACTATAAAAAACAAGTATACTGTAACAAAAAAGATTAACAGCATATATATATATATATATATATATATATATATATATATAATATGTGTACAAATATAATATAATAATAATATTTATGTATAAATAAATATGACTATTTTATTGTTTTAAATAAATCTCTACTTCTATTACACCATTTGGATTACTCTGCTCTCCGTCATTTAGATTGTGTGTGCAGTTCACTATTATATTTGTTCATTTTTGCTTTAGTGTATTCTACAAAGAAAACAAGTGCTCTTTTTTTTAACTTTCCATTTTTGTTGAGAAAACAGGAGATTAAAACAATTGCACGGATATGATGTAGAAAAACAAAATCTTACACATAGGGTGCAGTACAAAATCTAAATGTAATAGTTGTATAACTGAATACAAACCGTATATATGTCATGTCAGTTTATGTATTCCAACTCCTGAGCTTTCACATTTTTTAATTATATAGGGGAAAAGGGAGAAAAACAAGAAAAGGAAAAAAAGAAGGAAAGCCATCATATAGGCAGCCCCAGATTGATTTCTAATCAGACAGCTATGCAACAAAGCATAGTGATAAAATATTAAAAGGATTACTCTGTCACAACTGTATGAACACTTATTCTGTAAAGGCATGTGTATAAAAGAAAATATCAGAGTGGCTATCAAAACAGATTACTCTTTAAAGTACCACCTCTATATAAATTAAACATTAACAATTAGGATTCACTATTTTAGCTTCCCGAAGTACTCAGGTAGTGAGTCATCTTGGGCCCAAAGGCTCACAATGCAGGAAAGTTAGGGGTTAACAGAAGCATGGAGGTGGTCACATCTGCACCAAGGCAGAATTGCTAAGAGTCACAGAAAGAAGGTAAAAGGTGTAGCAGAATCCCAGACCATATATGCACAGGGTTGGGAAACATAACTTTTCATCATGTTAAAAAAACAAAACAAAAAAAAAACACTTTTCTACTCCTAATGGGAGATGATCCTGGTAAATGCAGCAAAGAGGAAAGTAGTAAAGAAGCCATAGAATGCTGTAGATATAATTAGCTTCAAAGTAGAAATAACAATTTTTTTTTTTTTAATAATTAATATTTTATTTAGGATAAGTCAATTTTATACAACAGTTTAGTATAACATAGTATAGAAAAGTCTATCATACAAATAAAAAAACATAAGCTCAAAAAGAGTGAAGAGCAGATCTGAGATATACAAAAATCTAAGCATCCTGTCCTTCTTAGCCTGTTAAGCCTTCGTGATCCAGTAAATGTCCAGAGTTTTTAATAAAATGGTGTGGATAAAGCATATAAGAATAAGCATGAGATACAGGCTCTTAGCTCCCCAACCATATTGATTTGGACCAACTGAGATCTGAATTCCATATGACCTTCTATTCTATGATGTAAAAAGACGTCCTAACATTTTTTCTCTTTTTGATTATCAACCTGCATTCTTAAGTATGCTTGCTTTTAACTATTTTACAAAATATCTAGCTATCATTAAACTTCCTCAGCTTATGTTTACTTGTGTTAACATATATAAAATATTCAGTACCTGCGAACTCCTTCATCATCGCTCCAAAAGCCTCCATCCAGATGCGAACCAGCTATCCTCTCCAGCCGCCACCATCCTCTAACTTCCCAAACTATCCCATCCTATCTCAATCTAGATCTGTACACTATATTTGGACATCAACCAGGGAGACCACGTGTTAGTAAACCGGGGCATTGTGTTCTGCAATGAATTAGCTATTCTCTCATTTATCATTATATAATTTATCTTTGTTACAACTTCTTTGATTGGTAGTGTGGAAGTTTTCCAATTTTTGGCAATGCAATTTTTAGTGGCTAAGGTCCAAAATTGCCAGAGTTCATTCTGCTCTCTAGATAGATCATAATTTTTCATTCCCAGTAAGCATGTTTCAATTTCGGGTCTCAAATTACTTTTTGTGATTTGTGTAAATAAGTCTGTGAGTTCTCCCCATAGCTTCTGCGCGATGGGACATGTCCACCAGATATGTAGGAAATTCCCTTCTGTTTTGCATCCCCTAAAACATTCTCCATTTATATTTTTGTTAAATTTTGCCATCCGTTGGGGAGTGTAATAGGTTCTGTGTAATACCTTAATAGAGGTCTCAAGTAAACTGTATGTATATGAGCCCTTTGTCAGATTAGTACAGATTCTTTTCCAGGCTATGGCATCTAATTCCTTTCCCAGGTCCTGCTCCCATTTTACCATAAATTTAGTTTTTTGTGTATTCTGAAACTCTATCAAATAGGAGTATATGTATCCTAGGGTGCCTTTCATCGAGGGTATCTTTGCACAAATAGATGACCAACCTGTATGTTTAGGATTCCCATAAATATGGGTTAACAAGGAGATCCAATGTCTAAACTTCCGATAGTTCCACAGTTCCCTCTCTGGAATTTGAAACCGGGATATGATATAAGTATGTGTTAACAGAGCCTCCGTGGAAAACCATTCCCCTATTCTCTTTAGAGGCCTAGTCAGCCACCATATTTTAGAATTTGGGCTAATAGTGGCCCCAAACTCGGGGAAGGATGTTAAGGACATCAGTGGTGATAGAGGTGGAATCAAGTTGCTTGATTTTTTAAGCCTATCCCAGGCCTTAAGGGTTGTAGATATTATTGGATTAGTATGCCTATATCTCGTGTCTACTTTTGCCATCTCCCAGATCACCGTATCCCATGAGTGGGGTTTCATCTGTCAATTTTCAATAAAGGTCCATAGCGGTTGTAGTTTACTAGAATGGTTACAGGGATGCACGCCAGCCGTGCTGCTTGTAAATAAAGCCTCAGATTGGGACAAGAAAGTCCCCCTTTTTGCCTATTCCTGTACATTGTTTTCCTCGCAATACGTGGTGGTTTATTACGCCAGATAAATCTAAACATTGTATTCTGGAATTGATCTATTTCCCTCATACACAGATTAATTGGTAAAGTTCGGAAGAGATACAGAATTTTTGGAAGCACTGTCATTTTTATTGATGTTATACGTCCCGTCCATGATATTTGGTATTTAGACCAGGTCCTTAAGTCCTCAGTCAACTGTCTAATTAATGGTGGGAAGTTAGCTTTATATAGACCCGCTAAATTTTTGGTAAGCTTAATTCCAAGGTACTTGATTGAATTTTTAGGCCATTGAAAATTGTATGCCGCCTTCAACGTTTCTATTATAGGCCCTGGAACCCCCACCCCCAAGGCCTCAGTTTTTTCTTCATTAATTTGTAGCCCTGACATAGTCCCAAATTCCCTTAGAGTAGACAATAGTTTAGGAATAGAGTTTACAGTGCCTGTTAGAGTGCATAAGAGATCATCTGCGAATAGTGAGCATTTCAGGTGGTGGTGACCTATCTGCAGACCCCTCATCTCCCCTTCTCCTCTTATTTTTTGAGCCAGAGGCTCAATAGCCAGAGCAAATAGCAGTGGAGACAGGGGGCACCTTTGCCTGGTACCCCGTTGGATGTCTACCAAATCCTCTCCTGTTCCGGGTAATCTTATATGAGCTTCAGGGCTTTTATATAGTGTTCTGATTAGACGTATAAAGTTTCCTTTAATACCGAATTTAGCTAGCACTGCATATAGATAAGGCCACTCTACTGTGTCAAATGCCTTCTCCATATCCAGTGCCAGTACACAAAGAGGTGTCTTACTTTGGGAGGCCAAGTGTATAACATTCATGGTCCTACGGATATTATCTACCGTTTGTCTATGTTGTATGAACCCGGTCTGGTCCTTGTGTATTAGGGTTGGGAGAAACTTTGCCATCCTATTTGCTATAATTTTGGTTAATAATTTAATATCCCCGTTCAAAAGGGATATGGGACGAAATTTTTTTGGCTCCAGGGGATCCCTGCCCTCTTTAGGGAAGATTACTAAGTTCGCTTTATTGAGTTCCGGGGGCATAGATCCCCCATTTAGTATGACATTAAATAGACAACTAAGATAAGGGGCTAAAATGTTCCCAAATACTTTGTAATAAGAGTTGAAGCCATCCGGTCCTGGGGCCTTCCCTGATTTCAGACTTTTATTGGTTTCTAATATCTCCTCTACACCTACTTCCGCATTTAAATCTTCCATATTTTGCTCTGAAGCTTTAGGAAGATCGCAGGAATCCAGATAAGATCTAAGAGCTTCCGGGTTCGGGTTTATCTTTGTCGAATAGATCAAATTATAAAAGTCCCTAAATGTGTGTTTGATTTCGCTTTGACTCACTGTTGTCTTCCCAGCCCTAGATCTAATCCTCAGAATTCTAGACAATGCTGTTTTAGACCGAAGCTTCCGTGCCAGAAAGGAGTCTGGTTTATTAGCCTTGGAATAAAACAGCTGATTCGTCCGTCTCAAGGAGCTCTCTGTCTTGTGCGAAAGCAAGGCATCAAGTTCTAATCTAGTGTCATCTATTCTATGGCGGAGTCTGGTGGAGGGGTGTGTTTGATTCTGTAATTCTAGATCTCGTAACTTTGTAGTAAGTTCCTGTTCCTGACGTATACTATTTTTTTTATGGCAGATGCCATCTTGATACACATCCCCCTGATATAGGCCTTATGGGCCATCCACACCCATCCTATATTAGATCCCGGGGTATTATTTAGTTCAAAATATTGTTGCATCTCTTTCTGTATCTGGCCCATTAGCGCCGGATCTGTTAACATACGTTCATTTATTTTCCAGGAATATGGAGTCCCTGAGTCTCCACCAAGATCCATATCCAAGGAAACTGCGGAATGGTCTGACCACGGGCATACCAAAATTTCCGAGCCCCTGGTTTGGTCAAAAATCGTGTCTATCCGTGAATAGGTCCCATGCGTATGTGAGTAGTAAGTATATTCGCGACTATTAGGATGATGTCCCCTCCAGGCATCCACTAAGCCCAGTCTATCTAATACCCCTTTAATCTGTTGTAGTTTCCGCAAATATCTATTAGAGGCCTGGGAACTCGAACGATCTAGCCCATGCTCTAAAACAAGGTTGAAGTCCCCCCTATCACCACCAGACCATCTGAACAAGGTTCTACTTTTTTCAACATATGTAGTAAACTTTTATCGGTGCCACCGTGTCCGCGTAGAAGGATACCAGCGTTAGTTTGATTTCTTGAATTGTTCCCCGCAAAATGACATAATGCCCATCCTTATCAATCAATTTGGAGTCTATCTGAAAGGGAAAGTTACGGTGAATAAGAATGGTGGCTCCCGCTTTTTTGGACCTTTGGGTTGAAGAGTGGAAAATTGGATATTCCTTGTTTAAATACGAAGGAATATGATTTTTTGCAAAATGCGTTTCCTGCATAAATATTATAGACGGTTTCTTTGTCTGATAGTACAGGAAGGCTTTCCTTCTTTTAAATTGGGAATTAAAGCCCTTAATGTTGTGTGTTAAAAAACTATACTTCTCCTTCAAAGCTCTAGCTATTTCTGTCTTGCAGCCTAAGATAGTTTGGTCTAATCATCTTACCTTGTTTTAGTATTAGCCGGGATGGATGGGGCGACCATAGAGGCGCTTGAGCCAAGACAAAAGGCTCCTTGAAGCTGTTGCAGTGATGAGAGTCAAGCACGCAATTCTGGAAGTGAAAAACATAACAAGAAGACAGGTTAACACTTGAGGAGTTCACAAGAAGATCAATATCTTCGCAGTTATTGAGGAGTACTATCATACATATTGCTTTTAATACACATAGCTTCCTACGCCAATCGTATATCCTGGCTTCTAGGGGAAAGAGTAATGAACCTGCCATTCTCTAATACAGCCCCATTAGGAAGGGGTAATAGATTTCTTTGAGGTACAAAAGTTCCAACTAAGGAGAGGGGGGATCCCCTCGACACTGCAGATTATTTAACCAACATTATAACTAGCAACATATTAACTAGCTGAAAAAGAAATAATCACAACTGTAAAAAGCAACATTTTTGAAGATTAAGAAGTTCTCCAGACACCGAAATCCAGATAAATAAGTCCCGTGCATCAGCAAGGAAAATTCCTAGACCCCTCCAGCTTGGGGCTCAGCTGATTTTCTTCCCCCCCCCCCCTTTATTTTCAGAGTTTTTGTAATTGTTGATTATTAAGTTCCTTCCATTTCAGTACAAATCCTCAGTTCCTCTGCCCGAGTCTTGGTATGTCTTTCTGGAGGGATAGTCAAGGCCTCTAACGTGTCAGCCTTTCCAAGTCTGCTTTTACTCCTGAGAGGAACCGTGGTCCACTGTCTCTTAGGGAGAGGATTCAGGGTCGCACGCTGACCTTCAGGGTCTCTATGTCCGCCATCCGAAGTTATATGTAGCATTTGTAGCAATGACTGGCAGTCTTACAAACTGTGGGCCGTGTGGGTTTTTCCCTTATTTTAAAAGATCAGGGCAAAAGGGAAGCCCCATCGGTATTGGATCCCATGTTGGATGAGTATTCCCAATGCCGGTTTCATTTCTCTTCTCCTGGTCAACGTGATAGGAGAAAGGTCTGCAAACACCATGAGCTGAGCATCATCTGGTCCTCTAAGATCCGAGATCTTTCGGGTTGCAGCTAGAATTAAGTCCCTTGACTGTTGTCGGGAGAATCGAACAATTACATCTTTAGGGGTATCCATATTACGAGAAGCTCCTAGCGCCCTATGCGCTCTTTCTATATCAATGTCCGCTTCTGCCCCTTCTGGTAAGATCACAGTAAGCAAGTCCATAATATATCTTTTCAGATTCATTATCGCTTTTGGAATACCCCTTATTCGTATGTTATGTCTTCTAGATCGATTCTCTAGATCTTCATACTTGTCCTCTAGAGCCGCTATGCGTGACGCGTAGTGATGCGTCTCCCTCCTGTCTCTATCCTGTGCTTCAACCATTTGGTCCACTGTTTCTTCTAGTTGGGGGGTTCTTTGACCTAGGTCCTGGATGTCTTTCCTGATTGCATCCACCGTTTTAGTCGTGTAAGCTTGAAACAGTTTTTCAATTTGTGCCATCGCACTCTTGGATAGATTTATATCCACCTGGGCTGCTTTTTGTATGTCCTCCCCCTCCGATTCCTCAGAAGGTTCAGATCTCACCTCACCAGGGGTTTCGGGGGGCTTGCAGTAATCCGTAATTCTCTTAAGTGGGAGGGATTTTTTACTTTTTCCCATCTTGGGCTTCAGTGGACCCTCCACAGAATATGATATACTAAAGTTGCTGCGTAGGTGTATGCCCCTTTCAGGGATGTGTATTTGTTAGAGTAGGATTCCGGCTTGTTGTTTTACAAGTTGTGGCGTACTGTGTTGCTATGCCATGAGCTGTCAAGGTATCCCCCTGTGAATCATATTAGGCATGCATTTCTCTCTTTTCACATGCAAGCAACGTTCAATAAGCAAGTAGAGTAGTTAAATTGATCTTAGTAATCGGTAATCTTGTTGGTTTGCAAGTGAAGCCTGAAAGCTGCAACCCTGAATAGTAATGCCAAACTGCTTTGCCAATTATCACACTTGTCATGTGTGTCCGTCTTTACTTCCTGGGTATTACTTATATACTACCACTTGTAGGCTTTGATTAGTCTGTAGCACTGATAGAGATTGTTTAAATGTAGATGTGGCATATGTAGGGACCTATGAGCCTGCAATGCAGCGGAGTACTCACAGTTCAGGGTCAGGCTGTGGTTTTTCCTTAGTATCCATAAAGTCCCAATTGCAGTGGTAATAAGGCCTTAGCTTCTTCTCCTGGCCTGCAGTCTAAGATGGCCGCCACCCGTTTTCGCTGGCTTTTTTTTTTATGATCTTGCCGCCCTTTGGGCTCCAGTTCTGGGTACAGACCCCACAGCACCCCTCCGGCCGGAACCAGCTGCCACCGGACCCTTTTTGGGAGATATTGCAAGACTTTCAGGGTAAGTGTAGCACCTGGGCCTCAAACCTGAGTTCTCTCCGTGTGGCAAGCTAAAATGGCCGCCGCCCGGTCTCCCCAGGTCTATGCCTAGCCACCAACTGATAGGGCCCCCTGGTCAGACCTCACCACGCTGCCCAGTCGGATCTCTGATGTGCCGATCCTCTGAGGCTCCCCCAGGCCTTCTCCTCCAGTACCTCACAGCAGGGGGGCAGCTGATTGCGTTGGGGACACTTCTCCCCTTCTGTTTCCACCGTGGAGCCGCTGTGCCTCCCGTCGTGGACCCCAAAAGAGCTACGGGGGTCCCGGGTCGTACTCTCTGCTCCCCCAGCCACTTTGGGGAAGGTTGTGGGACTCTATGTGGTTTTGTGCCGGAGCTCACCACAAACACGTCCAGCTCCTTGTAGGTACAAGCTCCGCCCTCAGTAATAACAATTTTAAATGCAGTACAAAGCATATAGTTCATTGAGAGAGAGTTAACGATGGTCACACTAGAAAATTACACCAAGAAGTTACAGAAAACAGGGCCACTGAACTCTTGTACAATGGTAATAACATTATAGAGAGCAGGAAACCCACAATACGTTTCAAATAAGTGTCTGATACAGATAGTAATGTATCTTATCTGTGATCAGGTCCAAAGCAGCAGTCCATTAGATTAAAAATCTAAAGAGGACAAGTGACATGTTAAAGAAAACAGCCAAAAAACTGTAGTATAATGAAAACAACAGTAATAAACACAATGAGCCCAGGTTTAAAGATAAACAGTGGAATTCAGATAGATGTATAATGTAGGGAGTAATGTCACCAATATGAGATCCAGGTCAAAGCAGCGGTCCATTAGATCCAAGAGCCAGGAAACACTGTCCATTAAGCCAACATATGCTATAACTACCAATGCCCTGCTTGCAGATTCCCAAGTGAGTGAAAGTACGATCAGGAATAATGTCGCAAGAAACTTGTTTTGGATGTGGTACTCCCATGGTGAAAAGCATAGTAAAAGTCTGCACAGCCAGTCGCATTGTTTGATCCAAGTTAATGCTGAGGGCTTTTGGCATCCTGAGATTTAGGAAAGCTGGAGCACTTCTAGGACCCACAAATAAAACAGCAAAGCTGTGGCTACCACTTCTCAGTGGGGGAGCACAGGGATACATCACCATGCAGAGTGGTATCTAGGGCCACTTCTGTAATGGTAGAGCAGCCATGTGACTGACCCTGATCACAGATCAAGTTAGGAGGTGAGGCTGGATCTTGTGTAAAATCTGCTGCATCATCATCCAGTTTATCCATATACATGTTTGCTATTAATACTGGATCTAATTCCATGTTAGTATCATGCTGCGCCATGTGGGACTCCCTGTCTGGGGGGCAGCTTGGGTGACTAATAGTATGATGCTTCTGCTCATCAGAACCAACTGTAAGAGCTTCTCTTAAGAGAGATCCGAGTATCGCACCAAAGCAAATATTAGGATGACAGATTTTATGAACAGCAGAGGTGCGGCTCATCCAGGAAATTAGGCACTGTGAAAATCTTTCCTCTGCCATGCTGGAAAAGATTAGCTAGGCCTCAACCTTAACACGGGCGTATATACCAGAACTGCCTCTTTTAAAAAAATACTGTTATGGATCAGTTCTAGAAAGTGTTGGGAAACCTCTTGCCCCAATATTATTGCTGGATGGCTGAAATAGAGGCTGATTTTAAATAGATTGTGAGCCGCCCTCCTGGAGCTCAGTGGATACACAGCCTTCCATTTTGGCAGTCCGCTCCACACCCAAAACAAGTGATCTTTTAAAGTTCCATTCCAAAAATGACATGAAACATAACATAAATTGTATCCCAGAAATAATTTTATATGTTTACAATTCCACAATTAAAATTTAAATCAACTTTTATACCACATTGTTTCCAGCACTCTGTTTTAATTTTTAACACATATAATTAAAGTAGCAAATCTTTGTGTTTTTCCCAAAGGATTTCACAAATTTTAGTTGTAATTACTATGTTTAAGTGGATTTCCCAAAGAGCTCCATAAAAATCAATTATTTTGTTTTCTTTTTCAAACAAAATGTTTGAGTTTAAATGTTTTTTTAATGTGTTAACGTGGATATCAATAAAAAATGTATTACCCTCACTACAAGTGTTAGTTAATCTCCCTAGATACAGCATTTCTAAAAACATCAACAGTGGGGGGAGCGAACTTGTAAGCTTGCGAACATTTCTAGTGTCAAGTGCAGGTATGAGCATGTTGACTATCTTGAGGCTCAAATTGGAGAACTGGAGAGGAGAATTGCAGCACTTAGTGATATTGCTCCACTGCAAAGGGAGCACAGTTTAGCTGGGCCTAGTATGGAGAGTGGAGATGCAGCTATTGAGGATGTCCAGGGAGGTAGCTGGGTTACAGTTACAAGAGGAAGCAAGGGGATAAGGAAGACCGCAGACCAGTTCTGAGTTGTCAAACACCAGCAGAATTACCAGACTGAGTGAAACTGTTGGGGATGTCCATTCAGGAATAGCAATACTAGATAGAGCTGTTCCCTCTAACAGCAGGGAGGACAGTTCTACTGCAGAAGAGGGAGGGCAGAGAACAGAGGTTTTGGTGGTAGGGGACTCTATTATTAGGAAGTTAGACAGGGTCATTTGTCACCCAGATCCCAGCAAGCGAACAGTTTGCTGACTTCCGGGGGCTCGGGTTTGGCATGTTGTGGATCGGGTAGATAAATTATTGGGAGGAGCTGGAAATGAGCCAGCGGTTTTGGTACATATTGGTACCAATGACAAAGTTAGTGGAAGATGGAGTGTCCTAAAGGATGACTTTAGAGAACTACGGAATAAGCTTAAGGCAAGGACCTACCTGGTAGTATTTTCTGAGATACTAACAGTGCCACTGGCTTGTCCAGGAAGACAGAAGTTGCTTAGGGAGGTTAAAGGGCTAGTTAATTCAGCACAACTTGGAGCACACCTCTCTAATGTACTCCTTAAAATATATTGAAATATGTTTTTTAATTTTTGAAAAGGGTGCCTTTTTCACAGAAAACAAAATCATAAATTATGTTCTCTTTACATGAGAATCCGGCAAGTCCCCCAGGCAGACTGAGAGCAAGAGCTGCCGTGCACAGAGCAGATCAGAAATAGGGGATAACCCTTACCAAATTCATTGGTGGAGGGAAATGACTGCTAGAACCTCACAAATATGCTACTTGGAGGTTAACTGATTACATTCCTGAAAGAGACTAAAACCATCATTCTTTCTGTTCACAGTTTGGAATGATCGTTCCAGCAGATGCTATAAATCATGGGGCAGTCTGCAGTGTGTCTGTAAACCAACCTAAGTGTGGCAAAAACCAGCCACCTAGTCTTATTACAAAGACATTGTGTTATTGATATGTGTTAATATACAGAGAGCAGGGTGTAATACACAGAGCTAGAGGGTACGGCAGGGCAAGGGTTTGCCCTGCCAGAGTCATGGGGGATTACTTGGTAGCTATCTGCTATCTGGTAGACCTTGTGAAGACAGATAAGGCAAAGAGAGGGATGATCTTATCAATTTCTGTACTATATGGTAATGCCTGTTATTATGTAAGAGTAGCCAGCTAGGCACCGGGAGATGTGTGATGTGACCGCATCTACTGTTCTCTCTCTGTACTGTGTGGCCAAATATGGGCATGTGTTTATTTACCTGTGTTGATTTCCCGTGTTCTATATATATGACTTTAGAGAAATATATATATATATATATATATATATATATATATATATATATATATAGTTTTGTTTACTACCAACTGTGTATCATCCAGTATGGGGAGATTGGGATTTTGAGATTGTTCAGTTGAGCGGAATATTGCATCTCCGCGTCATTGGTGGCAAGTGACGGGATTAGAGCCTCGCAACGAAGCAGCCGGTCGCGTACAGTTCGTCTAAACGAATGAATGGAGAAGAACTATGGAGCACTAAAACTAACAACTTTAAAGAAACTTTTGGAAGCAAGGGGCAAGATAGCCAGCAATAAAGCGAAAGCTATTCTGATTGCTGAACTGATGGAGGGAGACTGAGTCAGCAGTGCTGCAGAGATGGAGGAAAGCGAAGTCGCAAGGGAACTAGGCTGGCATTTTACCAGGAACCACCATCAGAAGAAACTGTAACAAGAGTAATGGCAGAGGTACAAGATTACATATTGGCCAACAGGCAACACAGCTACAACTAGCAGATCAGCGATCCAGAGAGGGATCACCAGCAGTATCTGTCACCACACAAGAAAAGTCGAAGCTCCCAATGCATTTAAAGCAGTCAGACACAGAAGAGGATACTAATGGGTACCTTCAAGATTTTGAAAGACTATGCCACTTAAATGACATTGGACAGGCAGACTGGGTACCTCTGTTGGCAAACAAATTGTTTGGCCGTTCCGCAGAGGCATACCGGGCAGTACCAGTTGAGGACAACAAAGATTTCCACTGGGTGAAGCAGGCCATCTTAACGCGATATGCTATCCCCCCAGAAGCATACAGACGCCGATTTCTGGAGCTCAAGAAACAGGAGTAGGACTCCCATCACGAGTGGGCTGATCGACTGCAGAGAGCTGCCATGGGATGGATTCGGGCTAACCGAGCCACAACCATGAAAGGACTGCTGCAATTGTTTCTGCTAGAGCATTTCTTTAGTCGACTGACCCCCAAGGTGCAAGTATTGGTAAGGGACCGTAACCCTCTTACCCTCTCCGACGCCGCTCGGCTGGCCGATGAACACTATGATGCACGGCGCCACCACCGACCACCACTTCGCCCATCGTCTAGGCCTGCAGTGCCGACCCAAGCACCCCCGGCCGTAACACCCATCCTGTCAGGACAAGAGCAATGGGTTCAACACCTCTGCTCCCAGGTGCCAACCTCGTGACAATATCCAGTTTCACCTATGCTAGCAGTTTGGACATGTACAGAGGGAATGCCCCCAGAACAGTAACAAATGGGTTCGTCCGGGCCAACCACCGCCAAACAGAGCAGTGGCCCATTGCTACTGCACAGAGCCTGGTACCTACAATGCTGAAACCCACAACCTGGAGGAACAACCAGTCGACCCCGTCCGGGCTGCGTCGGAAAACCGACAACACCATAGGCAAACCGTATGTCTGGAGGGGAAGAACGTTGAAGGGCTAAGGGACACCGTTAACCCTCCGTAAACACCACTTGGTCCCAGACAAAGCACGTACCTGAGGCTCTGCGCAGTATGTGCAGCAGGGGGAGCAGTACTGGGCTTACCCACCGCCAAGGTCCATTTGCACTAGGGTGTGGGGTCGGGGGTTGTGGAAGTAGGATTGAGGCAGAACTTACCGGCAGATGTACTTCTCGGGCCAGCTAACTTCTGCATTTGTACCACAAACTTTTACCCAAGACATTTACCTGGTGACCACACTGCAGCAGGCTCGCACCACAGACCTACCAGCACACTCTGAGGCTCAGGTAAACAACCAGTCTCCCCTCCTAGAGAACTTGCCCTGGGATGCCCCCATAGAGTTTAGGAAAGAGGTAGCTGTAGACCCCACGGTCACCTCCAGTCAGGCAGGATTAGAGGGGGGGAGGTACTCGTGGGACAACGGATTACTATACAGGAACTCAGGATAGGGGCTGGGTCCATATCGATCCCCATGAAACAGTTGGTAGTATCCCAGAAATATAGGCAGGAATTACTCTGGATAGCCCATGACATTCCATTATCCGGACATCTGGGAGTTAGCCGAACTAAATACCGGCTAACTCAGAACTTTTTCTGGCCGGGGATTTCGAAAGATATTCGTCAGTACTGTCAGACTTTTGACACCTGTCAGAGGGTGGGTAAGAGAGGGGACTGCCATAAAGCAAAACTTCCCCCCCTTTCCATTATTGAAGAACCATTTAGCAGGGTAGGGCCCCTAACTAGACCAAGCCCTTCCGGCAAGAAATACATCCTGACCCTAGTACGTTATGCCACTAGATACCAAGAGGTGGTGCCCCTAAACAATGTCCAAGCTGAGACGGTCGTGGATGCCCTGATGCGGATATTCTATTGCATGGGATTCCCCCGAGAGAATATTTCGGATCAGGGCACCCAATTTACCGCCAAAGTCACCCACCAACTCTGGAGACTATGTGGAATTAAGCCCATAGTAAACTCTGCATACCACCCCCAGTCCAATGGTCTCTGCGAACGTTTTAATGGGACGCTAAAACAAATGCTCAGGACATTCGCAAGACGCTAGGAAAGACTGAAAAAGATTCCTGCCCCACCTTCTATTTGCGTACAGGTAGAAGGGTGAGAGGCCCGTTAGACTTAATAAGAGAGCATTGGGAGGGAGAGGTTAGCGCAGATGGTACCCCTATTGTCCCATATGTGTCGTCGCCGATGGTACGATAGGGGAGCCAGGGACCGCAGCTTTCAAGTGGGACAAAGTATTGATTTTAAAACTCGTCCGCAATGACAAGCTGCAGGCCGTCTGGCAGGGCCCGTACCTGGTGGTAGAATAAAAATGCAATACCACTTATGTGATTGGCCCGTGCTTAGGAGTAGGGAGATGACGCATGCTCCATGTGAATATGCTAAAACCTTATCATGAGCGCATGAAGGATGTGGCGGCTATTTGCGCCCCAGCCTCCAAAGATTTTGAGAACCTCTCCCTACCGGACCTCTTAGAAAGAGGAGACCAGACAGAGGGTCTCGGAGGGGAACAGCTAGGAGAGCGGCTGAGCCCACAGGAGCGTACCCAGCTGGAGGAGTTGATCGGGGCCAAGGGGGCTACCTTCTCCAATCTGACTGGGTACACGCCTCTGGCCACTTACCGCGTAGACAACCCCCGGCCAATTACCACTACGCCAAACTCCCTACCACATCCCTGAATCTGTAAAGGAGAATATGCATAAAGAGATTCAGGAGATTCTTCAGCTAGGGGTTATTGAACATTCTGATAGTCCCTGGGCATCCCCGGTAGTGCTAGTACTAAAGCGGGACAGAACGACCCGATTCTGTGTGGACTATAGGAGGCTAAAAGACACAACGGTGTATGATGCCTATCCAATGCCCAGGATAGACAAACTTTTAGACAAAATGGCCCGGGGGGCGGTACCTCACTATAATAGATCTCTGTAAGGGGTACTAGCAAATTCCATTAGCCAAAGAAGCCATACCCAAGTCGGCGTTTGTCACCCCGTTTGTCACCCCGTTTGGCCTGTACCAGTTTAGAGTCATGTCTGAAAAACGCTTCTGCAAATTTCCAGCGGGTGGTAGATCGGCTATTGGACTAGTTCTAGGATTATTTTTGCTGCTACCTGGACAATATAGCTATTTACAGCGATACTTGGTCAGAGCACCTGACCCATGTAGGAGCAGTGTTAGAGTGTATCAGGGAAGCCAAGATAGAGTAGCAAAATGGCAGACTGTGTGGCCAAATATGGACATGTGTTTATTTACCTGTGTTGATTTCCGGTGTTCCCAGGATATATATATATATATTTTTTTTTTTGTTTTTTTTTGTTTACTACCAATTGTGTATGTCCAGTATGCAGAGATTGGGATTTTGAGACTGTACAGTGCTTCTCTTGGATATTTTACAGCATGCTAGTGAAGATATTTACCGGAATATTGCAAAGTATGCAAATTTTTAACTGTTCTTAGTTTAATTAAAAATAAAACATTAGATCACTTTACCATAGAATTTTGTGATCTTTCAAACAATGAAGAGCACTTATAGTGAGGTAAATTGCCTGTTTAATGCGTGGCTAAAAAAGTGGTGCATTTAAGGAGGGGTTTGGGTTTTTAGAGCACTGGGCTGACTTCTCACTTGGGTACAATCTCTATAGCAGGGATGGATCGCACCATAGTAATGAGGGAGCTTCTGTGCTAGGGGAGAGGATGGTAGAAAGGCTGGAGAAGTTTTTAAACTAGTGTGTGTGTGGGGGAGACTAGATAGAAGTACTTGGGTAGAAAGTGTAGAGGGTATAAGGAATGAATTAACTAGTCATGGGGTGGAGAAGTGGGGACGGTTAGTATAGTCAATAGGGAGATATTGCTAAGTAACTCAAGTACAGTGGCAGGCACCACCAAACTACAAACTAATAAAAACATAAGGTGTATGCTCGCTAATGCCAGAAGCTTACCAGGAAAAATGGGAGCGTTAGAATTATTTGCAGTTAATGGGATTTATTAGGCATTACTGAAACGTGGAGGGATGCATCTCATGACTGGACTGTTACTCTGGATGGTTATAACCTATTAAGGAAAGATAGGGGCAATGGTAAAAGAGGAGGAGTGATTTTCCTGTAAATTAAGCCTATAGTCCAAGAAAATATTTATGCTGGAACTAGCGGTAATGTTGAATGTTTGTGGGTAGAGTTAAATAGCACAGGAGCAAATGCCAAAAGAATATTAGTAGGAGTATGCTATAAACCCCCAAATATAATTGAAAGTGTGGAAATGCAATTATTGTTACAGATTGGAAATGCAGCTAAGCATGGGCAAGTTTTAATAATGGGAGACTTTAACTACCCTGAAATAAACTGGTTGAGTGAGATCAGCAGTTCAGCTAAGGGGAGCAGGTTCTTGAGTACACTAAGGGGGTAGCGCGACTTTCACGCGCCGACGAATGCGCACACACAGGCATGCCCGAAATAGCACAACCCGACTTCTGCGTGACCCGTCACTCTCACCCTCTTTGCACTCCCCAGTGTCCATCTCTTCCTCTGCAGTGCCCCAGTCACCTCACCTCATGGTCCCCCCTATTTATCTCTCTCTCCTGGGGGTCTCCTGTTAGCCTCTCACCTCTCACATGCCACTGCTACCCTCTGTCTCGGTGTTGTTCAGACGGGGCTGTGCTTCTGGGCAGACTGGCTTGACGGGCCTGCAATGAGCCAATATCTTTATAGGTAAAGCTGTGTACTTGTGTGTACACGCCTGTGCCTGCATGTATGATAGTGAATGAGATGTCCATTGTAGGATAACATTGGGGTACAGATGCTCTAGTGTGATGTGTTTAAGAACTCTTGAAGAATCTATCTAAAAATTACGGTATGTTTTCTCTCCCTCCTTTGTGTCTCCCCCCCTCTCCCTCCTTTGTGTCTCCCCCCTCTCCCTCCTTTGTGTCTCCCCCCCTCTCCCTCCTTTGTGTCTCCCCCCTCCCTCCTTTGTCTCTTCCCCCTCCCTCCTTTGTCTCTTCCCCCTCCCTCCTTTGTCTCTTCCCCCTCCCTCCTTTGTCTCTTCCCCCTCCCTCCTTTGTCTCTTCCCCCTCCCTCCTTTGTCTCTTCACCTCTCCCTCCTTTGTCTCTTCCCCCCTCCCTCCTTTGTCTCTTCCCCCCTCCCTCCTTTGTCTCTTCCCCCTCCCTCCTTTGTCTCTTCCCCCTCCTTCCTTTGTTTCTTCCCCCTCCTTCCTTTGTTTCTTCCCCCTCCCTCCTTTGTCTCTTCCCCCTCCCTCCTTTGTTTCTTCCCCCTCCCCTCCTTTGTCTCTCCCCCCCCTTCCCTGTGTGTCTCCCCCCTTCCCTGTGTGTCTCCCCCCCCTTCCCTGTGTGTCTCCCCCCCCCTTCCCTGTGTGTCTCCCCCCCTTCCCTGTGTGTACCCCCCCCCTTCCCTGTGTGTCTCCCTCCCCTTCCCTGTGTGTCTCCCTCCCCTTCCCTGTGTGTCTCCCTCCCCTTCCCTGTGTGTCTCCCTCCCTTCCCTGTGTGTCTCCCTCCCCTTCCCTGTGTGTCTCCCTCCCCTTCCCTGTGTGTGTCTCCCTCCCCTTCCCTGTGTGTCTCCCTCCCCTTCCCTGTGTGTCTCCCTCCCCTTCCCTGTGTGTCTCCCTCCCCTTCCCTGTGTGTGTCTCCCTCCCCTTCCCTGTGTGTGTCTCCCTCCCCTTCCCTGTGTGTGTCTCCCTCCCTTCCCTGTGTGTGTCTCCCCCCCTTCCCTGTGTGTGGCTCTCCCCCCTTCCCTGTGTGTGGCTCTCCCCCCTTCCCCCCTTCCCTGTGTGTGGCTCTCCCCCCTTCCCTGTGTGTGTCTCTCCCCCTTCCCTGTGTGTGTCTCTCCCCCCCCCTTCCCTGTGTGTGTCTCCCCCCCCTTCCCTGTGTGTGTCTCCCCCCCTTCCCTGTGTGTGTCTCCCCCCCTTCCCTGTGTGTGTCTCCCCCCCTTCCCTGTGTGTGTCTCCCCCCCTTCCCTGTGTGTGTCTCCCCTCCCTTCCCTGTGTGTGTCTCCCCCCCCCTTCCCTGTGTGTGTCTCCCCCCCTTCCCTGTGTGTGTCTCCCCCCCTTCCCTGTGTGTGTGTCTCCCCCCCCTTCCCTGTGTGTGTCTCCCCCCCTTCCCTGTGTGTGTGTCTCCCCCCCTTCCCTGTGTGTGTGTCTCCCCCCCCCTTCCCTGTGTGTGTGTCTCCCCCCCCTTCCCTGTGTGTGTCCCCCCCCCTTCCCTGGTGTGTCCCCCCCCCCCTTCCCTGTGTGTGTCTCTCCCCCCCCCCTTCCTGTGTGTGTCCCCCCCCTTCCCTGTGTGTGTCTCTCCCCCCCCCCTTCCCTGTGTGTGTCTCTCTCCCCCCCCCTTCCCTGTGTGTGTCTCTCTCCCCCCCTTCCCTGTGTGTGTCTCTCCCCCCCCTTCCCTGTGTGTGTCTCTCCCCCCCTTCCCTGTGTGTGTGTCTCTCCCCCCCCCCTTCCCTGTGTGTGTGTCTCCTCCCCCCCCTTCCCTGTGTGGTGTCTCTCCCCCCCTTTCCCAGTGTGTTGTCTCTCCCCCCCTTCCCTGTGTTTGTTGTCCTCCCCCCCCTTCCCTGTGTGTGTTCCCCCCCCCCTTCCCTGTGTGTGTCTCTCCCCCCCCTTCCCTGTGTGTGTCTCTCGCACCCCCTCCCCTTCCCTGTGTGTGTCTCTCTCCCTCCCCCTTCCCTGTTTGTGTCATCTCCCCCCCTTCCCTGTTGTGGTCTCTCCCCCCCCTTCCCTTGTGTGTCTCTCCCCCCGTTCCCTGTGGTGTTCTCTCCTCCCCTGTCCCTGTGTGTGTCTCTCCCCCCCCTTGTCCCTGTGTGTGTCTCTCCCCCCGTTCCCTGGGTGTCGTCTCTCCCCCCCTTCCCCTGTGTGTGTCTCTCCCCCCCTTTCCCTGGTTGGTGGTCTCCTCCCCCCGCTTCCCTGTGTGGTGTCTCTCCCCCCTTCCCTGTGTGTGTCTCTCCCCCCCTTCCCTGTGTGTGTCTCTCCCCCCTTCCCTGTGTGTGTCTCTCCCCCCCTTCCCTGTGTGTGTCTCTCCCCCCCTTCCCTGTGTGTGTCTCTCCCCCCCTTCCCTGTGTGTGTCTCTCCCCCCCTTCCCTGTGTGTGTCTCTCCCCCCCTTCCCTGTGTGTGTCTCTCCCCCCCTTCCCTGTGTGTGTCTCTCCCCCCTTCCCAGGTGTGTGTCTCTCCCCCCCTCCCCCCCTTCCCTGTGTGTCTCCCCCCCTTCCCTGTGTGTGTCTCCCCCCCTTCCCTGTGTGTGTCTCCCCCCCCTTCCCTGTGTGTGTCTCCCCCCCTTCCCTGTGTGTCTCCCCCCCTTCCCTGTGTCTCCCCCCTTCCCCTGTGTGTCTCCCCCCCTTCCCTGTGTGTCTCCCCCCCTTCCCTGTGTGTCTCCCCCCCTTCCCTGTGTGTCTCCCCCCCTTCCCTGTGTGTGTCTCCCCCCCTTCCCTGTGTGTCTCCCCCCCTTCCCTGTGA